>PVIU01008465.1:0-18027 GCA_004026605.1 Ondatra zibethicus
TTCCTGCCATCTCTCGGTTTGTGTTTTCTTCATTGCCTCCATTTCAGTTTTCAAGTTTTGAACTGTTTCAGTTACCTGTTTGATTGCTTTTTCTTGGTTTTCTAGGGTATCTTTGAGGAATTTATTCATTTCTTCTAACTTTTTGTTAGTTTTCTCATCCCTTTCGATAAAGGAGTTTTTCACCTCTTCTTTAAAGGACCAATAAAAGCAACACATAAACAGAAGTACTTCCCATGTCAAAAACTCCATACCTGGTTATTCAATACAAAGTTACCAGCCCTAAAATCATATATATAGCAGTAATATACAGACTGAGCATGTTGTGTATATATATATATATATATATATATATATATATATATATTTAGATACACACATGCAGCACTACCAACAGCAACAATAAAGAAAGAGACCAAGCATACATTTGAAAGAGAGAAATGGGGCTTGGGATACATAAAAAAATGTCATAAGGAGGACAGTGAAAGGATAAACATGATGCCAATATTTTAATTTTCAGAAAGCTATAATTAATATCAAAGTGATGCCAAAGTAAGTGTTTTCCCAGTAAGATCAGGAATAGGTGAAGAATCCCCACATTAATAGTACATGTTGTGTGATGATGTTAGTTATGCCAATTAGCTAAGAGGAAAACAAAAGGCACTAAGGTGGAAAAGAAAATGTGAATATATTTTTATTTACAGATGACATGATTGTCTATGTGGAAAATCCACACGTATGTGATAGGACAAGCTCTGTGAACCAATCACCTTTAAAAAGGGGAGCCTAGTTAAGGCATGGCTACCTGGAGCCCAGGAAGAAAACTGGGACAGACCAGGTGCACGCTCTCTCTGGGGGATTCCCACAGGACACTGAGGAACTCGGACTCCCCATTCTTGTGGTATGAATTTCCCCTTATAGCAATTAAAAATATAATTGTTTATCTTTAAGATGGCCTGGTTATTTCCTGAATCGAGCTAAATTCTACATGTATGTGAAAAGGACTCTATGTTTTATTTCTAGCACTTGAAAAACAAACTGATATGTGAGTTTAGATGTATGAGTTAGGCATTATTAAATTCTGTAAGTTCTGTGATATTACTAAAACTACTAAAATCCTAAATGGTCATAACACGATACCTAAATATAAACACATGAAACCTCCAAAAGGGCAAAATATGATGTTTTGTTCATGGATTCAAATATGTAGTGTTTTGAACAGTAAGTTTTTAATCTAAAATTATAATTTAGTTATATGAACTATAAGCTTATAATTTAACATAAAACTTCAATTTTAACTGTGTTATGAGAGATAGGAATTACAAATTTTTGTAATGAGTATATAATTTAACACAGTTGTCAAGACATGAGAGAAGTGTTGATGAGAGTATGTTACTAACAGCATTGTATTAAAAATAGGAAAGAGTGGTAAATGTTATCACTTTAACACTGGGATATTTTGTAGAAAGTTACTAAATTTCTGAATCTGCTCATGTTGATGACAATGGCTGAATTTGAAAGACTCTTTCTTATTAGGTGAGTGTCATACTATGATGGAACACAAATCATTAAAGTGATTCTGAAGAATAAAATCTTGTCAGAAAATAAAAACAACATATCAATTGGGGATGGCCACACCAGTGTCTCTTTTTGTCTGCAATTTGATCACTTATGGTTTTCTTCAATAGTCTGTGACTACTGCAAAATAAAAAAGTTTCTTTGATGAGGGGGAAGATCTACACTTATCCATCAATAAAATAATAAATATTTAGAATGTAGTCAGAAAGTATACTGGTTTAGAGAAGTGACAGTATTAGGGGTAGTCTTCAGTGGGGAGGTATCCTGCAGCTATATTCCTTTAATTTTTCTAGCTGAAGTGTCTCCAGTAATAGAATATTACTTTCAAGTTCTTGGAAGTTAGCAACAGCAATGACAACAGTTTAAAATATTCTCTATTTTTAATTGGGGAGAGCACTCTCTTGGACTCCCCTGACAGACAACTTAAAGAAATTTTCCCATGCCTTGTACATTTTTGATAGTTTTGTTCTTTTCTGCTATTGTGAGGTAGTCTCTATGAAGTTTGGAGAGAGCATTGTTATCCAAGTAGTATAATTTTATTAAAAGTACATACACAGATATATGTAAATTTAAGTAATCATAAGATAATAATTCACTATGGATTTTTCATATATCCTCAGTATTATTTATATTTCCTCCTTTACCCACTGTGTTGTTCTTTTCTTTCTTCTCCAGTTAAGTATCTCTGCCCCGTATTACCATTTCTCCATCACAGCATTATATCAGAAAGTATTTAACGATTTTATAAATCCCTTTATGCCTAACAATCATGAAGAATTGCAAATTTCTGTCACTGTGTGGCTACATAGTTACTCCTTTCTATGATAAAACAAATAAAAATTTCTTCTCAACAGTAATTCAGTTTTCAATCAATACAGCTTTCTCTTCCTCTCTTCATTTAATACTAGTTTCTTTCACTCACTGATAGCATGAAGAATAATTGTATCACTTCTTGGCTCAGTTTTAAATCAATTAAAATTAGGTATAAATTATTTGAAAATTATTGTGAAAATGCTCTGTCAAAATAAGCATGTTTTATAATATATTATAATTAGTCTGAACAAAGACTGACATTTTGACTTGGTAAGTGACATATTGGTACTCTGGCTTAGATAATGAAGGAGTTTAATATTCTGGAAAAGAATATTTGGAGTAGATATTTTTACACTCTCTTGTTTTCCAGCAGCACTTTCAGATGAGTAAGCATCTCTATCAGCTTAGCATTGATAATTGAAGTTTGTACAGGCATTTTGTGGAGATAATTTTACCGCAGTTGGAATTATAAAATGGCCATTTTGGTTCATATATTCTGAGTTTTGTTTCCAGTTGATAGGCTTTAAAGAAGATTAAATCATGAGGCTTTTGTCTTCAAGGTCCTATTTTATTTATTTATTCTAGAGCATGCTCTCGTTGAAGGTAGAGCTTGGATGAAGAGATTACATCTTTTGCAGGGAGTATGTCTTTAAAAGGTGTAAGCTTCTCTGGAGCTACTCTGTTTCTTTTTTTCCAATCCCCCGTGTTGGGAGCAGTTTGGTCTTCCACATCTTCTGCCATGGTATTCCTCTTACCATGGCATATAAGCTACAGTAGCATCAGCCATGATTCAAAACTCTGAAACTGTGAGGCAAACTAAATATTTTTTCCAAGTTATTGCTTTTAGATCTTTTATTATAGTGATGACAATGGCATATGTTACTTGATACTGGAATTGGTAAATTCCAATGTATGTAAAATTCAATTTAAAAGATTTTATTAGCTCATGTCAGTCCATATATTTCCCTGACCTAAGTACAGTGGAAAATAGCAAACAAAGGGTGTTTAGTGTGTGCTATATATTACTTTATTTTTCTTTGTGTAATTTCATTAGATCTATTTATCTAAGTGTCCTTTCTAACAACTCTAAATAATAGAGCTTATCTCTTTAATTGTTAATTTTTAAAAGATGAGGTCAAAGAAAACATTAAATCCAACAAATTCTTAACATAAAACATTCATAAAATCTGGGACACCATGAAAAGACCAAACCTAAGAATAATAGGGACAGAAGAAAGAGAAGAACTCCAGCTCAAAGACACAGAAAATATATTCAACAAAATCATAGAAGAAAACTTTCCCAAACTAAAGAAAGATATCCCTATGATGGTACAAGAAGCTTACAGAACACCAGATGAAATAAACAAAAGAAAACTCCACTCACCATATAATAATCAAAATGCAAAATGTACAGAATAAAAAAAAGAATAGGAAGAGTTGCAAAGGAAAAAGGTCAAGTAATATATAAAGGCAGGCCTATCAGAATTACACACTTCTAATCATTGGAAACATGAAAGGTCTTGGGCAGATTGCTGCAGACACTAAGATACCACGGATGCAAGTCCATACTACTATACCCAGCAAAGCTTTCAATCAGCATCGATGGAGAAAATTAGATATTCCATGACAAAGCCAGATTTAAACAATACTTATCCACAAATCCAGCCCTACAGAAAGTACTAGAAGGAAAACTTCAACCCGACTATACACATAAATTCATTGATTCTGCAGCCCATGGAAGTCTTCATGCTGTATTCTTCTATTTCTTTAGTTAAGAATATATTAAAATTATTTAAACAAGTATTTTCTAATTTTATCTTTATATTATATTTTCTAATATATGTTTTATATGGTAAAATTTTACTGAAATTCTAAATTAAATTCATCTAACTTAAATACTATTTTATATAATATTGTTGTCTTTAAACTAATTGCCAATAGTAATATTTGAGCCAGCATCCTTTATCCAAGAGTAGTATAATATAAAAATAACTATTTTAATACTGTTTATTTCATATTAAATAATTTCAATATATAGGAATTGCTGTAAATAAAATACAAAAATTCTGGAATTCTTCACTCTATAGTGCACAAAAAAATTTCTATGGAAATAAAACAAATCTACTTAAATGCTATAGAGTCAAGAGTTTCTGGAAATGTTCTCACAGATATGTGAAGAGATGTTTATTTCCTATATGAAACTATTTTCCCAGAGCAATGCATTTCAAAGAAAAACTTGGAGGAAGAAGCTTCTCATTGATTTTCTAGCTCTTCCCTTTTCCAAGACTTACGTGCTGAGAGGAAATGCTCCATTTCTGACATCCGCCCCTTCTACAGAGAGCATGTGGATCATGGTAGTAGAACTATAGGCACAAGTAAAACTGCATGGAACTGAGGAGAAGTTCTGTTTCTCTCTCCTGGCTGAAGTGTTATTCTCTGAAAGGGCAGATTCATTCTCACGGGTGTCTTCAGTGGGTGTCTCCCTCTCTTCTCTCCACTCCTCCCTTCTCCTACTTTCCTCTAGGATTTCCCTTTCTCAAGAGTGATACATATCACTTAACTCAGCCTAGCACATCTTCCTTGCCATGGCTTATTTTGATAAATCCTGGTTTTTATTTGATATCTGCTCTGGAAGTTCATCTTTCAACTGGTTGTAGTAATTTTATGCTTCCACTATGGAATCTGATCAATTGCCACCCTATGTCTATTTCCTTTAGAATTTCTTTCTTTGCTTCTTTGACGTAGTGCCTTGTGTAAGAACAGTTGCCTAAAATTTGTGATGTAATTGAGGATGTTCTGGAACTCCTAATAAAAATTTAGGCAAGTGTTAACATGCCAACCACAAAGAGGTGAGTGTATGTGTGTGTGTGTGTTTTCCTGGGGATTAACGTAGGAAACCCTGCATGTTGCTAGGCATGTACTGTAGGCAATTATTCTATAGACCACTAGATGCCAGAAAAATCTTTTAAGCAGCCCTGAATGGGACTTGTAACAAAGCTCTCTGATCTTAGTATTTACTCCTTTCTCACTAGTCAATGGATTCCTCTACAAAGAACTGTTCAGAGGTCAGAAAACACTCTCCTCCTTTTTGTTCTGCTCTACTCTATTAAAGCTGGGTTTTTACCACATTACCTGGGTTTTATATACTTCTAATCGAATATTTGCCTTCTTTTATGGATATGGGGGAAGATGTTTATTATTAAGGAAGAAAATATTACAAATCTATTTTGCCCTTTACATTAACCACGATGGGGACCAATAAAAATAATACAAAACACAACGGTGTTGTAATTTCAGTACATTTTCATGTCTTTTAGCTTTCTATGGTGATATTTTTGCTAAATGGATTAAGATTTAGAGAATATTCATTGTAACTCCTTGTGCTCATCTTACATTTTATGTCTGCCTATTTATTACCTCTAGAAATGAAAAACATGTTCTCAACACCATAGATTTTATACAACACTGCAAACTTGAGACCTTAAGCTGTAAGACCATGTTTATAGACTGTAGACGATCAGTAGTCTCAAAGACGAGAGCAGAGAACATCTGTGTGAAGTTTGCATGCATGTCTTTGCTTCCTAGACTTCTGCAGTGGAGGACAAGGGCTTTCCTAGAAATTTCATTTCCCTATAGAGTGTTCAGCATTTTACTTACATCTAGGAACAAATCATTTTGAAGCAATGAAAATCTGAATACATTGAAATTACAAATTCTAGAAAAAAATCCCAACTAGTTCTCCTAAGGGAGCATCTGAGTGGGATCAACTCTTCATTTGCAAACCGAGCATTCATTTAGGTGTGGCTTCTCTCTCGAGTGCTTCAGCACTACAGTTAAGAGCATAAAATGCTTGGAATATAAAAAAGCTTAATAGGAAACTTGGTTTTCTTATTAGTAGTAGAGATTATTTATGTGTTTATTTTATCTTATCAGGACTACAACTGATGTATAACATATTAGCCCCTTAATAACTTTAAAAAGTTATTTTAGTGTTCACATAGTACTTTAATATAGTAATTTGTTACTGAATGTGATTCACATATCTCTTAGTATTTTTAAGTAAAAAACAAAAAAGTAAAGTAATAGTAACTGCTGTTGTAGAATTGTTTTGTAGCTAATTGGAACTCAGTGAAATGTTTTAATGGAAAAATAGTTGAAATAAGACAGAAGGAAAGTATGACCTTATACACCAAAGAATGGCATTGTTACCTTTAGGTATGCAGAAATGGTTCATCAAAGTTAATAAGAACATGGATCAAATCATGTATTGAACTTTAGTTGCCAAAATTATTTTTAAAGTCTCTTATTGAAATAATTAAGATATAATATTGCTTTCCTTTCATTATTGAAGTTGTGTATCCAAAGCAAAATTACCCACTTTACCTCTTTTATTCCACAACGTCTTCACTTGTCAGACAGAAATTAAGCAAGAGAAATGTTACCAAGAAAGAAAGGAAATAGTAAAATTTTCTGCTTATAGATTACATAATTTTATACAAAGAGTGTAAAAATAAACACACATACACACACAAAAGTATTGAAATTTCACCAACAGGGTAGGATAAAATTTAACATGAAAACTTTGGTTGTGCTTCTACAAATTAAAAATGACCAAATATTAAATTGAAACAACTTATTTGGAAATTAATATAACATTTAGGAATTTACCAAAGATGTTGGAGATTGTATAGTATAAAAATTATTTGTTGAAAATATTAAAGTAACATAAATATTGAAAGGCATCTCAAGTTCATGGATTGGGACGAACTATTATCATCTCAACAGTACCAAAAATAATCTGTTAATTCAATCCTCATCAAAATCCCAATGATTTTTTTTTAAGAAATGGAAAAAAAAACACTATGAAATTTGCATGGAATCTTAAAGGACCTTAAATAACTGGAAGGGTTTTGTACATAGAAACAAAGGTGATACATTTATGGTCTCTTTTCTTTCTTTCTTTTTTTTGGGGGGGGTGGGTTGGTCTTTAGCCAGGGTTTCTCTGTAGTTTTGATGCCTGTCCTAGAACTAGCTCTGTAGACCCGACTGGCCTTGAACTCAGAGAGTTCCACCTGTCCCTTCCAAATGCTGGGATTAAAGTTGTGCATCACCACAGCTTAGCTATGGTCTCTTTTCAAAACCCAATACAAATTCACAGCTATGGAAAGAGTGAGAATTTTAACACAGACAACCATGTAGACAAATTGAATAAACTTAAGACACGAAATCCACTCACACACATATGAAAATTATTTTGCTATAAGGATTCCCAAAAGAATACAAAAAAGAAGAGCATTCCTCTCAATAACTAGTTCAAGAAAAGCTGAAAACCCTCCTGCAGTAGAATGAGGATAGTTATTCCTCTCCAGCCATCTAAAAGACTAAAATCAACATACATCAAAGGTCTAAATGTAAGATATATCTTATAAAATGTTTAGAAAACATGTAGGGCAGTCTTCTTGATCTAATTTGGCTATAGTTTGTTGAAGATAATACTAAATGTGTAGGCAAGAAAAAGAAAATAAAGTAAAATATTACTTCAGAACACTAACAGTTAAATAAAAATAAGGGCATGAAGAAACACAACCAAAAGTAAAAAACAATGCATTAGGAGAAAATATTTATAAATAACATATAATACAGAAAATAAGTGTCCAGAGTACACAGAAAAATCCTAAAATGCAATAAGAGAAAAGGCTCAGGCATGAGTAAATAACTTGAATAGCTAATTTATACTAAGATGCACAAATAGTTTCTAAGCACATAAAAGGTACTTAACATTTCTACACAATAGGAAAATAAAAATCAAAATTATGATATTATCTTATACTTTAAAACAGCTAAATTAAGAAGCGTCCTTGTAGTAACACATGTTTACAGTCCCAGCATATACCAGTTACAGGTGGAGTGTCACAATTTAGATGCTAGGCTGGGATATACAGCGACATCCTGTTTCTAAGGAAAAACAAAAAGAGCAAAATATACTAAGTAAATGATTTAATATAGTTTCATGACAGTTGGCAAAGATTTGAAGAAATTAGAATCCTTGAACACTGTTGGAATTGTAAAAAGGTGCACCTGTAGTGGAAAGCAATATGATAGTGACTCAAAAACTGAATAAAAATAATAGGTACTTTGAAGGATGGCATCAGTAGACATGCCAAATTGGATAAGGAAAACGGAAAGAGGCCTCAACCCCACACAACCATCTACAAGCAGCCAAGAAATGCTGGCAGGGCAAGAACTTACGCAGGGACGAACACACCCATTGGTTATCCAGTATCCAGTGGTCATTCCTGAAAGCATACATACAAGTGCCGTTATGCAGAGTGAACAGGTTATATTTTGGAACATATTACTAAATATAATATACTCCTGAATATAATACAATTTTCAAATTTTTATGATATGTATACACATATACACGGACATATATGTGTGTGCATGTAATAAAAATTAATGAAAGAGGCCATGAATCTGATAGAGAACAAGAAGGGGTCTGTGGGAAGATTTGTAGAGGGGAAAGAAAGAGAAAAATTCAATTATGATTTCAAAAATTAAAAGAAAATAATTTAAAATTAGGCAATTAACTTGAAGTGCTTTCAGCTATTTGAGTTAATCTTGGTCCTTTTGTAGTGAGTTTTCTCCATTTCTGTGTTTGATATAGGTGTTTTACCATTATTTTGGTGTAGGTATTCATTATTCTTCTCTTACTAAAAATGTCCAATCTGTAATTTTATTTTTTTCTATATTTATCATTTGAAAATTTCATGATTACTATTTATTTTGGTCATATTCACCCCAGCTTCCTTTCACCCCAAATATGTGCGATGGAAAACAGATATGGTAAAAATAATGAGGAAGGCCAGGAGTTTGGAAGTGTTTTCTAATGTAGCATGAAATCATTGGCCAGCACTGGGCTGCTGCTCTCCTGGAGTATAACACACTCTGTCAGCTAAAGACTGATTTGTGTTTAAGTGTGAAAGGCTTGAATGAGTGCACTGTGAAGATAGAGATGGTGTATTTTATCGTGCAAGTGGAAGTGTAAGCCTTTGGCTGCCAGAGCTACATTATTCCCTGAGGCCCAATAAATGTAGAGATGGGAAAAAACAGGAAAGGGCCACAGAGAGAAATGATTTATAATAAAATATTTTAAAAATTACAGATGGATGCTTTGCCCAAACTTGAAGCAATGTAGGAAGTGAGTAGAAACAGATCATATATTTTATTCCCTTCCCAAAGTAACTCAAATGTCCACATTGAAATTGCTTGTGGAAATGTGAGATCATGGGCTCCAAGGCTACAGTAAAGGTGATTAAAGTACTGTCGCATTTGTGGTGTGCCTATAGCGACATTCTGTCATTCATTTCCAATGGTTTTACCTCCTTTTCTGATGGGCAGACTCAGTCACAAATACAAAACGTCCTGTTCTGGGTATTATTTTCTCTTTTTTATCCTGCTATTGACAAATTATTTTTTAGCATGATTCACGCATTTCAGATGCATTTCATTTCATTTCTGTTGGTTTTGACTTATGCTGTTAAGCCTTAAAAATTCATTTCTAGCTATCTAAACTTGATTGGGATAAAGACTAAAAAAACAAAGTTCAGCCTGAATTTAGAAATTATCTTTTAAAGGATGCCTCCAACTAAAAATGGGTCAGATAGCATATTTTATTTTAATTTGTAAGACTAAGAACACCTCTTTTAAAGATTCTTACATGTTACACAGAGAAAATATACTTTATGTTACACAGCACAGTTTGGCTAGATAAATGATTCAGCACTGTTTAATAGTTTTTAAAAAACTGGACTAAAAGAGAGGTCTCAGATATTAACAGCACATTTTCTGCTTTCAGAGGACATTTGTTTCTTCCTACTTCAAGAGGATAACAACCACCCATCACTCTGACTCCAGGAGAATCCACACACTCCCTGGTAATGAGAGAGATAGAGACAGAGACACAGAAACAGAAATACAACAAGAGACACAGAGAGATGACAGAGAGACAGTGAAGGAAAGACAGAGATAGAGAGATACACATTAAAATGAAATCAATACATAAAAAAATAAAATATAGGATGGGGTGTCAGAGTTTTAATTCCAGCCACACATTTCCCTACAGCTGTCATTTGAAGCAACTTAGAAGAACTCCCTTGGCCTCATCTACAAGACAGAAACAATTCTGCTACTAAATATCACTTCTGTATTGAGAAAAACATGTAGCACATGAAGAGGCTCAGTAAGATTAGTTATTGTGAAATGCTTCTGAAGGTCTAGTAAGGAAGTTGATACAATAGGAAGAAGCCTCCATTTTACCATCTTTATCCATGAACAGATAACAGTAGCATCTCTCTCAGTTCAAGTGAATGGAGATGGGAGGTGGTAAGGAATTGAGTTGCCTGGGAACTTCAGCACACTGCACTGCTTCAGATTCATTCAAAGAACACTCTGATCCTGAACTTGATACCAGTAAATTCCTTTATAACCACTGTCTAGTAATGGATTTTGGGTCAGTACAGAGATTAAATTCAATCCAATGAAACACCTTTAGTGAAGAATAAAATCAAAGCAAGACTATTTGAATCCCTGATGTGGAAAGCACAGACGAGACCAGACATCATTCTCATCCTCATGCATTTTATTGTGATATATATTTTTAATAGGAGTTATTGGTCACGAGAAGAGATAAATCTGATTTTTCCTCTTTGAAGCCTTAAAGCAAGTATCATGCATGCTTTGTTTTTTATATAAAGGAAAGAGCTAATTGGACTTGCCATAAACTTCTAGAGACATTTCTCAACATGATACAGAAGGCACTTTAGAGCATGCACTGTTTGTGTTTCTTAGGTCAGTGCCGTGTCTGAGTTGCTGTGTTGCTCCAATCCTCTCCCAACACCCTGATTTCACATGCAATCAGTCATTAATCACAAGTGATTCAGCGCATCTTTCACTTTTCTTCAGCGAATGTCCTCAACACATCCCATCACCTCCTCTTCATCCACTCTTGCAATACGCAAGCAGTGGCTTTAGTATTTAGCATTTACAGTCTTCTAGTCTGCATATAAACTATCCTATATAATGGTTTTTTAGGCGCTTTTCTAACTAGGTAATCCTTTTCCTAAAAACATCCCCTACGTAAATAACTCACATGATACAGGAAATAAAAAATGCCTTAGCATATTAAATGAAAAGATTATTTACTAACTTCTAGGCAATCTCTCAGCCTTATCCCAATGTGCCCTACTTTAGAAGTTATTTTAAGTTTCTCAAATATTATGTGCATTATGCCTAATAGTCTCCAAATCTTTGAGTCCTCTCACCATGGTTGGAATTGTCATGGCACAGGTCGTAGTTAGCAGAAGCATTTGAAACAAAGGGAATTTTGAAACTAAACTGTAAACACAGTATCCATATAACTAATTGGAGCCTGTGTCTTAAAGGTGACAGGCATGTGCTGTAGTGTGATAGAGGGGTGTTCCAGACATGGCTACAGTGAGTAACCATGTCTGGTCCCAAATGAAAGAAAATACACTCATCTTCTAGGCTGTAACCATTCCATTCTTTTGTGTTTTTCTCTGAATAAACATTATGTATACATATGGCTCCTCTATGATTTGGCTCTCAGGAGTCAGGTCCTCCTACCACCAGTAGGACCCAGGGATTGGTCTCAGGTTGCAGGGCTTGACAGCAAGTGTCTCTGAGCTATTGCGATGGTGTTGCAAGGGCAAATGGTGGAGGACAGGGTGCAGGGAGGTGAGTGGGCTTGGAATGCATGATGTAAAATCTACAAAGAATCAATAAAAAATTAAAAACAAGATTTGGCTCTCAACCAGATTTTAATAATGCTTTTTAAAATATTATGTTTGACATATCTTTATTGCAAATTGATAGCTGTCACCATTCCCTATCTGCAATCAGAAGCTGAAACCAGAGTATTCATGTCTCATGTTTCATCAACTAGTGACTTGCCTGGTACTCACCGTGAGGAGCGATCTGTTCAATGTATAGTCTGTCACTCGTAGTAACGACATGTCTATATACATGCCTATTATTGCACTTCTGTCTAACATGGTCCCTGCTCTCTTGTCATCTCCTCATGAAACTGCTCTGTATATTCAATGACATCTTAGGGCTTGAGAAGTACATGATGTGTCCTCTCTTTGATATTTATAACTCTTAAGCTGATGCCCTTCATTGCTCTGTGAAGAACCTGTTTTTTAACCACAGGCACACTGTTCTCTGAGCAATGGCCACTGTGCATTATTTTCCTGGCATGCTTTGTGTAGTTTCTACTATGGGCCTTTGTTCAGGCAATCAACTGTGAGGGAATATACTCTGCAATACCCCTGAAAACATCCTCTCTCCACTAACTCTCTGCCTTCTCTGAAAATCTTCTTTTTGAAAGTAATTCTAAAGATCTATCATCTTGCTTTAAAAGCCTTCTAAAGCTATAAATTTAATATAACTTGGAATGCTTTGTATTGTTGCCTGTTCATTTTTCTCTCATTGTGGTGCTTGTGTTAATCTGTCAATATAGGGCTATGTACTGAAAGTTCAAAAGGCACATGTTGGTGAAGAGACGAACATTGGTCATCTTTTCAAAAAATTTTAGGAGCTTCAAGTAGAGAGCCACTGTTGGTTATATAAATTGGTTTCTGTCATTTACCTTAGAGAAATTTTAATGGATGTTTACAGAGTTTGAATTAATTATAGTTTATTTTTTATATCCTCTCTCAATCTCTATTTAAGTTTTCTTTGCTTTTGAATTTCTTTCATTTCTCTAATCATTGCATGAGGTTAAAATAGCTAAAATTTTGCATCTTTGAATTGTTTCACTTCAAAGAAAAATGACAAGCAGTGAAGAAAATGGGGATGTTGAGGAGAGAGGAGGAAGGAAAGAGTGTGCATTTGTCTCTGTGAACATGTATTTGCTTCTATCTTAAAAATAGGCTGAAAATTCCACATTTTAATCCCTTTAATTATGACTAAAGACTCCAAATCAGACGAGGGTGACCAACAGAAGTATTTAAATATGTGTTTGAGTTCCTTCTGTTTATGTGATGCTTTCATTGGTTAATAAATAAAGAACTGCTTTGGGCCTGATAGGGCAGAATTTAGGTAGGCAGAGTAGACAGAAAGGAATGCTGGGAAGAAGGGCAGAGTGGCAGACGCTATGGGTCTCCTGCCTAAGATGGATGCTGGTTAGAATCTTGCCGGTAAGCCACAGTCACGTGGCGATACACAGATTAATAAAAATGGGTTAAATTAAGATGTAAAAATTAGCCAATAAAAAACTAGAGCTAATGGGCCAAGCAGTGTTTTAATGAATACAGTTTCTGTGTGGTTATTTCGGGTGTAAGCTAGCCGGATGGCCGGGACAAACAAAGGGCTACTCTCTCCTTACAACAAAGGCTCCTACTCCTTGTAACATAAATATACTTACAAAAGTATTATATTTTTAAATTTATATGTAGGCAGTGGAATACAAATAAAGAAATATATGTTATTCTCTATTTTGAAGTAGAGAAGAAAACTCAGTTGTTCAGAGCAGAGCATTTGTTAACAAGATGTATGTTTGTATGACTTTGACCATCAAATTGGACCCATCTCAGCAATATTTGCTGATTTTGGAGAAGGTGGGATAGTTCAGTGGGGAAAGTTTGCTTCTTGAAAAACTGATAACCTGAGTGTTCTTCCTAAATCTCATGTAAAAGAAAAATAAGAGAGAGTACTATGCAGCTGTCTTGTGGCCTCCATATGTCAGCCAGTGTGCATGTACCAAAATGCACACCATGACCACATGCATTAAGCAGAAATTTTAACTGGATTATTTGTAATTTCAATTTTCTGTGTTTTGAGTTCTTTATATATTTTTGAAGATCAGTCCTCAGTCTGATGTGACTTTGGTGAAGATCTTTTCCTATTCAATAGGCTACCTTTTTGTCTTAAAGACTGTGTCCTTTGCTTAACACAAGCTTCTCAGTTTCAGGAGGTCCTATTTATTTATTGTTGATCTCAGTGTCTGTGCTACTAGGGTCATATTTAGTAAGTGATCTCCTGTGCCCATGCATTGAAGGCTACTTCACACTTTCTCTTCTATCAAGTTCAATATGGTCATATTTAATTTGAGGTCTTTAATCCATTTTGTCTTGAGTTTTGTACATGGGGATAAAAATGGATCTATTTGCATTTTTCTACATGCTGATATCCAGTTACACCAGCAACATTTATTGAAGATGCTTTTTTTTTACATTGTAAATTTTAGCTGCTTTGTCAAGAATCAGGTATTTATAGGTGTGTGGATTAATATCCTGGTCTTCAGTTAGATTCCATTGGTCAATCTGTCTGTTTTTATGCCAATACCAACCTGTTTTTATTACTGTAGCTCTATAATTGAGCTTGATGTCAGGGATGGTGATGTCTCCAGAAGTTCCGTTATTGTACAGGTTTGTTTTGGCTATCCTGGCTTCTTTCTTTCTTTCTTTCTTTCTTTCTTTCTTTCTTTCTTTCTTTCTTTTGTTGTTGATTATTGTCCTTTCAAGGTCTGTGAATTAATGTGTTGAGATTTTGCCAGGGAATAGATTGAATCTATAGATTCCTTTTGGTAGGATTTCTACTTTTATTATGTTGATCCTACCTAGCCAAAAGCATGGGAGCTATTTCCATTTTCTGATATCTTCTTCCATTTTGTTCTTCAAGACTTAAAGTTCTTGTTGATCAGGACTTTTATTTCTTTGGTTAGTGTTACCCCAAGATATTTTATGTTATGTTTATTGTTAATGGTAATGTTTCTCTTATTTCTTTCTCACCTTCTTTATCATTTGAATGTAGGAGGACTATTGATTTCTTTTTGAGTTTATTTTGTATTCTGCCACAGTACTGAAGGTATTTTTCTGCTGTAGGGGTTCCTTGATGAATTTTTGGGGTTGCTTATGTATACTATCATATCATCTGCAAATAGCAGAAGTTTGACTTCTTCATTTCCAATTGTATTCCCTTCGTATCCTTTGTTTTCTTATTGCTCTAGCCATACTGAAGATTTATGTTGAAGAGATATGGAGAGTGGACAGCCTTGTCTTGTTCCTGATCTTAGTGGAGTCGCTTTGAGTTTCTCTCCATTGAATTTGATGGTGGCACTGCTGAGCTCCCAAAGTCCAGTTGAAGAGTGGGAAAAGTGAGAATATGAGCAAGAGACTATGATGGGGACACCCACTGAAACATCTTGCCTGGGCTAATGGGAACTCATCAGCTTCAGCTGTATAGATAAGGAACCAGCATAGAACCAAGATAGACCCTCTGAATGTGGGTGACAGTTGTATGGCTGGGGCAGACTGTGGGGTCACTGGTAGTGGAACCAAGATTTGCCCCTGCTGCTTGTACTGGAGTTTTGAACCCCATTCCTTTTGAATGGATACCTTGCTCAATGTGGATATAGTGGGGAGGGCCTTGGTCCTTCCTGTGAGTAGTGATCTTGCCCTGTCAGAGGAGTGGATGGGGGTGGTATGGGGAAGTTGGAGGGAATGAGAGGAAAGGATATAGTCAGAACTGGAATTGGTCATCATATGAAAAAAGATAGTTTGTTCTCCTTTTTTTTTAAAAAAAAATAAGGTTAAAAAAAGAAAAAATAAATTTTCAAAATTAGAAAAAAAAAGTGCCACTATAAATGCTATACAGAAATAGTGAACAGAGATGAACCTTTTCACAGTAAGCATTGAAGATAGCAGTATAATTATTTTTGATGGAAATAAGTTATGTAGCAAATATAATTTTAAAATTACCTTTCAATTTAGAGAATTTAAGAAATGGAAAACAAAACTTTTTGAGTAGTGGCACCAGTTGTGGCTACTCAGTGAAGAATCATGAAGAACATTTTCTGACAAGTCAGCACTTCTGTTACCTATTAGGAATTAGAGCAGATTATCTAGTGCGGAACACAGGGTCCTTGTATTTTAAGCCCCAATTGGTGATTTAATATGTTGCCATCATTTTGAACCATTGTTTTAGGGAAACATCCAATAAAAGAACATGATGATGACTAAACACAAAACGCATCTGCGATTAAGGGGTTGTCACATGACTGTGATTTAAGAGATGAATGCGTGACTTTTTTATAATTCATATAAAAATATACTTAGATAATTATGTAATGTGAAAGAACATTCCTGATTCCCCATAGTCACTATGAGCTGGTGTCTTCTTTGTGCTTTCTGGTGGCCATAATGTCTTTTTTTTATATCTTGTTTATTGTCCTTGCAGTTTTCAAAAAGTTCCTACAATTTTTTCTTCCCACATGCATTCACTGTGGATTTATTATCTGTCTTTGTAATTTAGGAACTTTGTAATTGGGTCCTGCATCTTTCTGTGGGATGCACTTTCTGGGAATCAACCCAAGGGAACTGGTGCAGTTGCATTAGCCTTGCCTGTGTGTGTGATTACAAGCTATATATTTTTATCTTCTTTAAAATGGCTACAGGCAAAACAATTGAGTGTTTGTACTTGAGGAATTTTCCTTTTCTCTCTGTTAACTTTACTAATATCTGGAAGACAGAAGATGTTATCTACTGTTGAGTTATTTTTTCACAATGAGAGGAAATTTTTAATATTTGCAGTTTTTTCATTTTTATATATCCAGGTAAATATTTTTTAACAAGTCAGACTATGTCAGAAGTTTTTTTATTTCTAAATTTGGTTTCCAAAGAATCTTATAGTTAGTATACATAAAGGTTCAGTCTTTTCATTACACCTTATACATTTGTTTATGAGGGTATACCATGATGAACATCTTGGTACATATGAGGAAACTTGCAATAAGAGCAACAATGAACAAATGGGACCTCCTGAAACTGAGAAGCTTCTGTGAAGCAAAAGACACAGTCATTAAGACAAAAAGGCATTCTACTGAATGGGAGAAGATCTTCACTGACCCCACATCAGACAAAGGTCTGATCTCCAAAATATACAAAGAACTCAAGAAACTAGACGTTAAAATTCTAAATACCCCAATTAAAAAATAGGGTAAGGATCTGAATAAAGAATTCTCAACAGAAGAAGCTCGAATGGCCAAAAGATACTTAAGGTCATGTTCAACTTCCTTAGCGATCAGGGAAATGCAAATCAAAACAACGTTGAGATACCATCTTACACCTGTCAGAATAGCTAAAATCAAAAACACCAATGATTGCCTATGCTGGAGAGGATGTGGAGTAAGGGGAACTCTCATCCATTGTGGGTGGGAATGCAAACTGGTCCAACCTCTTTGGAAATCAGTGTGGCGGTTTCTCAGGAAATTAGGAATCAACCTACCTCAGGATCCAGCAATACCACTCTTGGGAATATACCCAAGAGAAGTCCAATCATACTACAACAGCATTTGTGCAACTATATTCATAGCAGCATTATTTGTAACAGCCAGAACCTGGAAACAACCTAGTAGCCCCTCAATGGAAGAATGGATCAAGAAAGTGTGGATTATATACTCATTAGAATACTACTCAGCAGTAAAAACAATGACATCTTGAATTTTGCATGCAAATGGATGGAAATAGGAAACACTATCCTGAATGAGGTAACCCAAACCCAGAAAGATGATTATGGTTTGTACTCACTCGTTAGTGGATCCTAGCCATAAAACAAAGG
>PVIU01008465.1:18127-83175 GCA_004026605.1 Ondatra zibethicus
GGAGTGGGAGGTGGAGATGGAGGAAAGGTGGATATTGGAGAAGGGAATAAGATATCTACATTAAGGGAGTCATTTTAGGACTGGCAAGATACTTGGCCCTGGAGGGGATCCCAGGTGTCCACAGGGATTTCCCCAGCTAGGTATTTGGGCAGCAGAGGAGAGGGTGCAGGAACTAGCCTTGTCCCAGAGTCACATTGATGAATATCTTGATCACCACCATAGAAATTTTGTCCGATGGATAGAGGTAGAGATAGAGACCCACATTCACATCAGAGCAGTGGACTGAGCTCCCAAGGTCTAGTCGAGGCGCAGAAGATGGGAGAAGAGGAGCAGGGAGGTTAGGACCTTGAGGGGCTGGTCCACCCGCTGAGACAGTGTGCCTGAACTAAAGGGAGCTCACCAAATCCAGCTGGACTGGGACTGAACGAGCATATGATCAAACCAGACTCTCTGAATATGGCAGCCAATGGGGGCAGACTGAGAAGCCATCAATAATGACACTAGGACCCATCTCTTCTGCATGTATTATCTTTTTGGGAACCTAGTCTATTTGGATGCACACCTTCCTAGGACGGGATGGAGTGGGGTGGGCCTTGGACTTCCAACAGTGCAGGGCGCCATGCCCTCTTTTGGGGAGGAAGGGGGAAGGAGGAGGGGTGGGGGGTAGTGGGAGGGGACTGGGAGAGGGGGAAGAAATGTAAAATTTTTATTTATTTATTTTTTGAATGGAAAAAATAAAAAAGAATGAGTCCTCTTTTTCTACTATGTAGGTTATGAGGTTGAAACTTGGGTCACCAATTTTGCTTGCAAAAGCCTTTACATGATGAGTCATCTCACTCACTCCAGATTTGCTCCTTTTAATGCCCTAGGATCTTTTGTCACTGTCACCCAGAATTGGGGTAATTTGGGTATTGTCTGGAAGATTGTGGAGCAATGCCTGAAGAATGAATAATATTGATGAACCACATAGGAATTGGAAAGTTGGAGGATAGCCATTCATAGAACTGTAGAAGATCTTGCTTATAACTTTAATATTTTCAGAAAGTTATAGTCTCTAGAAAATGAATAGTCTAATCAGAATGATTTCAAGTCTTTAGTCAATGCAGTGCAGTTCACCAACATAAGAGGGTATCCACCTTAATACTAATACTAATTAAAACCAATTATTCCTTACTAACATCCCACAAAGGCAGAGTAAATTCCTGCAGAACTAATTTAATTTTAAAGTACTACACATCTCTTACTGGCCTCTCCCTTCCCTTCCATGTTCTTCTCCTTCATCATTCTTGCTCTACCTCTTCTCTTCCTTATCATCTCCTTTCTTCTTCTCATCATCTTCATCATCATCATCGTTATTTTTTTTCCTGAGAATTGTTTCAAGAGGTGATAATGGTGGAAACTACACAGTTGGAAAGCTTCATATGCTCAGGGATTGTGGAGTTCTAATTAGATATTTTAGAGGGTGGCTTCTTAGATAGTGAAAATGTGAAACACTCAGCAATGGCTTGTGGACTAAGAACAGATTTAGGTTTTCAACTTGTAAGGACATAAATGCTGAGCTGAGGATGCAGACCAAGAATGGTTTAATTTCCTGGTGTGTATACTATGGAAAACAAAAAATAGAAAGGAACATGAATTTAAATCTTTTAAAACCATTGCAGATAACAATTCTATCCTGCAGAAAGGACAGTGACCATACATTTGGTATGAGAAATAACCCACCACAGGAAAGAAGGCTTCTGGGGAATCTTGCACTTGAGTGATGACACTCCTATCACAGGCTGCAATATGGAAAAAAATGTATAATGGTACAAGTCAGTCACAAAGCACAAATGTTGTAGAATTCTGTTACATGAGATATTTAGAAATAGAAAGCAGAATGGTAGTTAGAAACTGGAGAAGGGCAATAGAGTTCTTTGATAAATGTGGAGGTTCAATTCTCAAGTTGAAAAGGTCTTGAGCATTAGAAGACAATATAGAGATAATCCCTATGTGAAAATTCAAAGTTAAAATGATTAAAAATGCTTTAACAACTAAAATGAAAATGGGAAAATATTTATCAGAATTTGTGTAAGATTTCTATACTAAAAACAAAAGGAAGAGAGACACAAATGTACATAAAGGTAGACATTTAATTTCTTTAAACTTTTAAAAATTTATTTAGCTTATTCATTTTGCCATATATATTATACATATATGTACACACAGACATACAAATAATAAATCAGAGTCACTTTCTCTGAAGAATGCTTCTGAGAAAAGTCCAAAATGATGCTTGTAATGTTTGTATGGAAATTCTGAGTCTGTAGAGACAGTCAAAGCAGCTTTTAGAACATTTTTTCAAATTTTAATTTTTCATTAATTTTTGTTTTTTAATATTTTTTGAGACAGGGTTTCTGTGTAGTCCTGACCATCATTTAACATGATCTGTATGCCACAGAATTCCACCTGCTTCTGCCTTCTGAGAGCTAGGCAAATTTTTTTAATTAAAAATTTCCATGTAATATATTTTGATAAGGTTTATTTCCTTTTCCCCAAAGTATCGGAAAGCTACTCATGACCAAGCTTCAGGAGGCTGTGTGAAGCTACATTGATCTAAACATTTTGGCATTGGAATTAGTGGTATTTATTCAGTAAACTTATGAAAATCAAGTTGTAGTTTATGAAGAAAGAGGCATCGAATATGTACATTATTTATTGTAGAAATTTAATAAAACTGGTATTTAATAATGAAACTTAGAAATATTTTCATAAATATGAAATACTACTGAGAAATTAATTGTTACATAAGAATTTTGCCCCTACTACAGATGAATTCCATTTTTAACTAAATTGATGAAATAACCATCATAATCATTTTCCTGTTTTCCACGTACTCTAATAATAATTGGTTGAATGACTTTGCTTCAAATTATACTTTTAACAAATGTGAGGCATGAACTTTGACTTGTGCATGCCTACAGTTTTAGATGTGAGAATTTAACAATGTATGTTTTATGGTAGATCTTTAAGTAATTTCTTTAATTCAGAATCCTTAGCTGAAACTTTGCAATGGTAATTATTGTGTTTTGGGCATAATTATGTCTTTACATTTTAATTTTATAGTATTTGCTGATTCTAATGGTAAGATAAAATATATATGCAATGTTTGTAAACAATTCTCTTGAGACATTGTTTATATCATTACATGAAATATACTTTTTTGTGTTTTGTTTTTAATACATCCCAACTGCAAGTTATCCCCCTCACCCCACCTCTGTCTCCCCCAGATCCACTCCTCCATTTCCCTTCAGAAAAGAGCAGACCTTCCAGGAATATAATCCCAACATGACATAAAAAGATACAATAAGACTAGGCACAAACCCTCATATCAAGGCTGGGTAACCAGTAGGCGGAAAACATCCCAAGAACAGACAACACGTAAGAGACACCCCCTTTCCAACAGTTAGGAGTTCCATAAAAACACCAAACAAACAAATGTATCATACATTCAGAAAACCTAGCATAGATTTATGAAGGCTCTGTGGTTGCTGCTTCAGTCTCTGTGAGGTCCTATGAACCTTGCTTAGTTGATTTTCTTTAGGCCATGTTCTCCTGATGTCCTCAAGGTCCTTGGCTTCTACATTTCTTCATTCTTGTTTTCCATGGAGTTCCAGGAGCTCCAAGCAGAGAGATCCAAAGGGCATCTTCAGTTTGGGCTTTCTGTCCACCTAATGTTTTTCTATGAATCCCGGCATCTGCTCCCGTCATCTGCCAGTGGTAGCCTCTTTGATGATGATTAGGCTAGGGACCTCTCTATGAGTATATAGGATATCATTAGGAATCATTTTATTGATTTTCTTTTATCATTGATGGTCTCTAATTCCTGCTCATTCAGGCAGTGGCAGACATGGTTCACTCTAGTGCCTTGTGAGCCTCAAAATAGACCCCTCAATGACTGGCCATTCCCACAAGCTCTGTGCCTTCATTGCCCCAGCACATCTTTCAGGCAGGATAGATTGTGTGTTGAAGGTTATATGCTGGGTTGTTGTTTCCACATTACCCTTCCCCAAATGCCCTCCAGTTCCAGTCACCCATAGTCCCTCCCCAGAATCAGTTCTATCCCCTTCCCAGGAGATATACGTGTCCCAGTCAGAGCACTACTTCTTATCTAGCCTCTGGAGGTCTGTGGAATTTAGGACCGTTATCTTTTACTTTACTGCTAACAGCCACTTATGATACCTACCACGTTTGTCTTTCGGAGTCACGATTACCTCACTGAGGTTGAATTTTTCTAAGTAGACTTTCTGTCTCTTCAGTCAGTTCTCACATAAACCGAGACTTAATGTTTAAAATAAATGATGGACCTATAGCTTAGATGTACTTTTAACTGCTGTTATAACTTAAATTAACCCATTCCTTTAATTTATGTGCCTAGAGGCTCTTTTGCCTCATCTGTGTACTTTTCATGTTGCTTCTTCCAAATCTGACAACTCATTCCACCTTCTGCTTCCCAGTGTTCTTTTAGCATGATTCTCCTGTCTAACCTTATCCTGCCTAGCTATAAGCCAGTCAGCTTCTTTACTAAAACAATTAGTCTGGTGTGTATTCCCACAGTATAAAGGAATATTCCACATTTTTCTTCTTTTGTCTAAGTAAAAATGGAAGGTTTTTAACTTTAACATAGTAAAATTATATGCAACACAATCAGTAATCAAGTAAGAATTACAATTGTGATACCCAGTTTATTTGCATTTGACAAAATAGAGAAAATACCCCATAGGCTGTTCTCTTCTGAAGAGTCCAGAGAACTGTAACTATAACTATCTTGACTTCAACCCCATAAAAGAACTGAGAAGGATATAATATTACCTGTGTAAATAGGAATTATAGAGCAAGAAGCCTCCAAATTTAAGAGAAATGACAGAAATAGCTGGTTGCCTGAACATTCACCCTAGGTTCCTTTAATAATGTTGAGGCTTTCGTGTTTGGCCTACAGGCCTAGCAATTTTACAGACATTTTTGAGAAGCAGGAAATTTTGAAGGACTTTCCTACCTTGTCTCAGCAAAGTTTAGCAGTTGCACTTTTTTGTATCCTGCTGGTCCAATTTGGATAGTACTGTCAGAAATTGAGGCAAGGGCAGTTTCTTTGTCCAAATGACCAAATTTTACCATAACAAAATTAAACTCCATACAGAGTTTCTTCAGTGTCTACTATCCTCTTTTGAAGTAAATTGGTGTTGTCTGGAGCAGACATGTCTCTCCATCAAAAAAAAGTCTTATGTTATTAAACATATTAAATGCTATATTTTGTAGGTCTTTATAGTGTTTAAGGGCCATCTGTCTATCTTAATATATCTGTGTATGACCTTGAAAACATACTTAACATGACTATAAGTTTGACTATAATAGATGATTAATAATCTATATTTATTAATCATACATTCCAATTTTAAATGAGCTACATAAACACAATATCCCAAACATGAGTATAACAAAATTAACTTTAAATTTGTATCAATAAACCAAAATACATACCAAATTAAATATTTTGAGACTAATAGTTGATTTTTAGATTACAGTAGATTCAATAATCTACCTTTTTTCTATCTTCCAATATAATTCCCCCTTTTTCTCTTTTAGAAAAAGATTTTTGAATTTAACTGCTTTGCTTAGCTTTTTTCCTGACTATTATGAATAACAACTTGTAATCAACCCCCTTAACAATGACAAACATTCATAATCTATTGAATAACAAAAACCTGTCTATATTCCATCTCTCTGGAATGTGAGCATCATTCTCTTGTCTACTGTCTGTTGTTTGTGGGTACTGGTATCTTTGAGAGCACCTTGAGAAAATCAGGATAATTGTTAAGTCTTTTTTTAATCCCATTTTTAAAAAGATTTAATTATTATGTATACAGTGTTCTGTCTGCATGTATGCCTGAAGGCCAGAAGAGGGCACTGGTTCTCATTTCAGATGGCTGAAAGCCCCCATGTAGTTTGTGGGAACTCGGGACCTCTGGAAGAGCAGCCAGTACTCTTACCCACTGAGTCATCTCTCCTTCCCCAATTTTTCAATCTTGACTGGATTATTCTGTGAAGCTGGACCATTTGAGCCAGCAGCCTTGCACCTGGTTTCAATGCTGGATCACCTGGGCCATCTGTTTTAATTGGTGTCTGGTTCCCTTGCTCTGAAAATACATTAACTTTTAAAAGTAATTCAATATCTACCTTAATGCATTTTCATAAGTCAATGAAAGATTATTTTATTTGTTTTAATTTTGAGCAGGTCAAATATACATCACATGTCTTAGTTCTTCTGGGTTTATTTCTTTATGTCTGTAATCAGGATCTTTAGTAGGTCCTCCCCAGACAAACTTGATCCATATCAAGTAATCCATTCCCTCTATTTGCTGTGAAAATATAAGCACAATCTTTTCCCCACAGTAACATATCTTTTGACTTCTATTTTGAAGTGAAGACATTTTAAAAATATATAAATTTGTTTAATCCAGCACTTTCCATAATCCAATGTATCTTAGCAGCTGCCTTTCCTTCATCAGAAATCATAAAATTCCAAGACAACAAAACAGCATACAGGATCCAGACTCCTAATGTATTTTTCATCTTTGAGTGGCTTTTCCCCTTTATATTACTTTATTCTTTCTTTAAACTTTTTATGTTATCATGTTTAAGCTATTTTTTCTATGATTGTCAGCACCACTTTTCTTTGCTCTTTCTAGCTATGTATATTGTTAAACACACTATAATCTGTTTAGAGGTTTTTTTTCCTATCTTTACTTAGCATCGTTATTGTTTGTTCTTTGATCACATAAGTTGACTCTTAAACTACTATGTTAACTGCCAGCACAGGTCAGCTGAGTGCATGCTTTGGTACATGGCATTGGTGACTAGCTTCTCCCATCTTGGTTTCCTGAGAGTTTGGCCTCATGGTGGAGGTACCAGTGAAAGCCATGTTTACTGCCCCAGCTTGGAAAGTTTTGGGGACCATGTTGCCAATGAATAGTGTGCCTACTGATGCTTATAAACTCCATTTAAGTGTTTGGTAGCAAGACATCTTAAAAGAGTCATGCCTCTGTTTGCTGCTAGCACTAAGGCAAGGAAGCCACCTCTTAAAGGAGCCATGCCTCCATTTATTGCTAGTTCCCAGCCTTCCTTTGAAAATACAGTATTCAGGAAGCCATGTATGGCTCTGTTTTTGTGTGCTTAGAATTTTTTTTTTTCTAAGCTTCGTTAGGTCTATGTGGATTTAGGTGCTGGATGTTTGTTTGCTATTTGTATGCTAAGTTTCTCAGTGTCCTGGCAGCTGCTCACAAATAACCAATCAGAGACTTAATATTAATTATAAATGCTTGCCTGATAACTTAGGCTTACTATTAGATAGCTCTAACATGTTAAACTAACTCATGTTTCTTTCTACCCTCTTCTACATGGAGGTACCTTGTTTAAGAACAGCACATTTATCTTTCTTCTCTCTGCCTCCTTATGACACCCCAGACTCCTTCTTCTTTTTAGCATTCTCATAGTCCAGTTTTCTGAGGTAATGCCATAGTGATTGTAGAAGCTTTCATTCCAACCAGCAGTGGAGGAGATTCCACTTGCTTCACATCCTCTTCGGCATGAGCTGTGACAATGTTATTGATCTTAATCATTCTGACAGGTGTAAGATGGAATCTTAAACCTGCAGTTTGATTTAACTGTTTGAAAAAAAACCTTAAATGCATAAAATGCACACTGGTTACTACTCTCACCATTGTCTCTTATTTAATTCCTATTCACATAAATCTCTTCTTCTCACTAACTGTATCTTTCCTAAATTAAAGAGACCATGGGACTCTACTTGATAGCCTCAATCCAATGGTTTCACAGATGGACCTGGTTAAATGAATTGGGTCAGATATTGTGCAGTTTTAAAGAATGATTTTTAATCTTGTTCTAATCAGAAGAATATGTAGATTTTGTATAGCATCTAAAGCTGTACTTACTTTATTTTTACACGATCAATTCCTGTAATATCTCATACTGAGTAAGTAAATATTTGGATTTCTTCAAGATTTTTCAAGTTTCACCATTCTTTGAAATATCATTGGCAAACATATAAACTTAAAAATTCAAAAGTTTCTCTAACAATTGTTTTAGCAATACTTAGCAACATTTTCAAAAAATCACACATTTTCTTCTTGCTAACTTACCATATGGACATCCATGGACTTTGAAAATATTTTATTTAGCTTTATTAATTATTCAAAACAATGGCATCATTGTGACCCTTCTGTATGCATGCTTTCAAAATATTTAAATCATTTTTCCTACTAGATTAGAAATTTTTATAGTTCTCTTTAATAGTTAAAATTAAGACATAGGATGTGATTTTATATGGTTCTTATTCCAAGCAACACAATATGTATAATACAGATCTGCATCTCTATCTGCCCACTACTCTTTAGCACAATTGATTTCCTCACTTTTTGTTCCCTTCCACTATGCTTGATTGCCCACGTTCATATTTGCCTTGGAATTTGTCTGTTCATAACTGGAGACTGTGTTACCATTTGCAACATTTGAGATTGCTATAGATCTATGCATTTTTTAATATCTTCCTACATAATCACTTCTATTCCATGAGTCTTCATTTTGGAATCACTTCTTTTTAATAAAGAATCTTTTAGATTTCCCTTTGCCAGTCTTATTAGACAGAAGTTCCTCTCTGGAAATGTTTCTTTTCCAGTTTAATTGTATTATCATTTAATTAGTTCTTTGAACACGTAGCTTTTCTGTGGTTGGATGTCTTGAAACAGAGACCCTACAATGTATCTTGAGGTGGTGTTGAAGTCTGTCCCCCGTCTTCATGGCTGCTGGGGTTGTTGTTATCAAGTGCAGCCTTTGCATGTACTATTGTTTTGAATTGCTACGGTTTGTGTATTATAGCAACACACACACACACAACCTTGTATTAAGAGAATGTCTTTAATCTCTACATATGTTCCTTAAAATACCTATTTGTTATTGTAAAGGAGATATCCCTTTAAAAATTCAATGTTCCTTTTTTAGTTTTGAAATTATTCCAGTCATTTTTAGCACTAATCTCAATGCTCCAGGGACACCATTTCTCTCTCCAGTAGTGGAGTCCGCTTTTATTCATCACTTCTTCACAGAGTTAGCAGCGTCTCATGGGCATTGACTTTAAAGAGCATCTTGGAAAAAATACCATGCTCTTTGGGTATGCTGGCCTGAGCTTCAAGGGCAAATACAACTTCATCTTTCTCTAGACTGACTGCTGTACTCTCCAGATTTCTTTAAACTGGACATTACTGCATTTTACATGGCATTCTTACTTGTGGAGGATGGATATTAAGAGAAATCAATTGTGCTACACGTGTACATGTACACACAATTGGTTCGCCAACATTTTAAAAGTCTTCATTTTTTCAAGTACTTTTTATCTTGTGGTCACTTCATTCACCTGTGTTGGTTGATTTTTACTTTCATCTTAAAATAGTCTAGAATCAAAAAATTATTGACTACTTATTGTAGCTTTGCAGGTTTTTCTGCAGGTTCAAAAAAAGACATGGAGTCTTTTTAAGTCATTGGCCAATTAGTGTTTGCAGTAGGCAGTAGGAGGTCTTGATAAAATCTCTTCCTTTATTTCTGTGAGAATACAGGAGTGGAAGTCTTCAACAGAATCTCCAAAAGTGAGAATTCTCTTAACTGAACCTTGAACAAGTTACCACAATTTCAAGTAACATCACCAGCAAATCAGGATGATGAAAAGTGTTATTCTTGTTAAAATGATAATATAATTATAGGAAGGCCAAAGAAACAAAGCTTACTCTCTAGAAAATCAAGACAGAGTATTTGGACTCCAGCAGGCCAATTTATAAAACATTTCCCTCTTCAAAATCCATCTAGAAGTTCAGTTTAATAGTGATGAGTTTGGAGATTGATTATATTTAATATTTAATCATATTAATAGTAGGCACAGTGATTTAAAAATTTTAAAACTCAAGTGGCAATATTCCCTCTTGACCATTATCTAGCTACAGAACTTAAAATGGCACATGTTTATAAATGTTTAAGAATTTCAAACTTTCTTTAAGTTGTAAAGGATGCTGTATGCTCTCTCTCATAGCAAACTCATCACTTCAGATATGATATTTATTATTGGAGAGGAAAACTTGGAGTCAAGTATTGATGTGGATGTGTGTTACTGGAGTTACTTGTGCTTGTATGATGAACAGAAAGGAGAAGAAAAATGCTTAGTGAAATGCCATTTATTTAAACTTAGGTAGGGAGGGATAGGGAACTGGTATTGATATGTAAAATAAAAAAGGTTGTTTTAATATTTTTAAAAATTTAGCCATTGATTCATCATAAATAGTACTGATCCCCTCTAAAATGACAAATGCAACTGTGGAAATATAAGTCTTGATCTTACAAGATGTTAATGCTATTTTAATACTTTGGACTCTTCTGTTAAATTTTAAACATACTTTTTAATTGATTCTTTGGAAATTTCACATCAAGCACCTGAAACTCATTTACCTCCCTCTTCCATATCCATATGCTCCTGCAATATGCTCCCCCAAAACAATAGTCAAAAAACCCTCACTTACTCCTCCATCTTTCTAACACCCCTTCATTCATTCTACTGGCATTGGAAGCTGTGGTGTGACACACAGTATACCCCCTTTTTCCAATCAGTCCCAATAGGAAAGTGTTCATTGCAATGGATTTTTGGTCTGATTCCAAAGCCGCTGGTTTGTGGTCCACCATCATCACTGGGCCCTCACTGAAATCCTCTTGGATATCCTGTTGTTGCCCCTAATCATGGAAATTCTGCAGTTATAGTTCCACAGGACCATCCACTTCCCTAATTCCAGAAGTCATAGAGAGGGCAGCTGTTAGGGTAGATTAATCTGAGGCCCAAGATATGGGTCTGGGTGGTAGCTGAACTGTGGGTCTTGGCCATTGGGACCACTTACTCTGGCAAGGGGCAAAACCTAAGCCATGCCATTGAGGCCTGCTCTCCCACTCCTATGGTGAAGGGTTTGGCCATCTATCCAGAGTAGTGGGGTCAGCTCTCCCATCTAGGAAGAGGGATGGTACCAGATCTCCTGCAACAGTATCCAGTGATGGACAGGACCAACTACCCTCGGGCCAGTGAAGGACAGGGCTAGCTGAACACAGTCCTCGGATTTCAACAAGCGTGGTTCCTATAATTCCCTATGGTAACGCGAGCCAAGGGCATCAGCCCAGACCCTTGCTACTGAGACATGACCCAAAGTATCAGCCCAGGACCGGGTCCATGTAGCTGTGCAGGCAACCCAGATTGGCATGGCCCCTGATACAAACATGGTCCTCAGCAGCAAGCTTGGTCGGGACAGCACCTTGGCCCCAGATGACAGAAGCACAGGCCACGCAGATTGGCCTGGCCCTGGTGGTGACATGGCCCTCAGGAACCAGCATGGTGAGGACTTTGATGTGATCTTAGCCTCAGGTGACAGCACAGGCCACTCTGATTGGTAAGATCCAGTGTGGCACTTGAACAAATATTTTGAATTCTTGATAAGAACTAAAAAAATTTAATAATCTGCAATGGGCTATGTAAATTAAATTTCATATTGTACCAATATAAGAAGTCAGAGAAAACCATAAAGCTTATAATACACAGCTTTTTTCTTGTTTTTTTTTTTTTGAGGCAGTGTTCCTCTGTAGCTTTGGAGCCTGACCTGGAACTAGCTCTTGTGGACTCTACCTATGGTTTCTACTGATTCTGCTACTGCCTTTATAGAGGATTTAGATGGTAGTCATGACCTCATTTTTCTCATAAGCTCAAGAAGATGTGAGACTTCCTCCTCCTGTTCCTGTGTTTTGATTCTAGTGTTTTCTCTCAATGGGTAATTAATGTCTGTTAATCTGGAGATGACTAAAATGACAATATAGAGGGAGGAAGAATAAAAATTTGTAATACATGTCTTTCTTCATTTTCTTCCCCTTCCCTTCTCCCCTCCCCCTTTACCCTCCTCTTACTCCCATACTCCCACTTTACTCAGGTAATTCTGCCTATTTCTCCTTCCCAGGGGGATCCATGCATGTCTCTCTTAAGGTCTTCCCCACCTTTTTGTCACCTAACTCCCCATCCATTTCTCAGAGAGGGTAAGGCTTCCTATGATGAGTCAAAAAAGTCTGTTCCATCACTTGAGGCAGTACTAAGGCGCTCTTCCCTGTACATAGACTGAGCAAGGTATCCCTCCATTGGGAATGGGCTACAAAAAGTCATTTCATGTACTAGGATTAAATACTGGCTCCAAGGCCAGTGTAGAAATTCTGTTTCCACTACCTGTAGCTCCACAACTGCCCACGCCACACACCTGTCACCCACGTTCAGAGGGCCTCCTTTGGTCCTATCCAGGTTCCCCAGCTGTCAGTTCAGGGTCAGTGAGCTCTTCCTAGCTTGGGTCAGTTGTTTCTGTGCATTTTCCCATCACGGTCTTGAACCCTTTGGTCATATTATCACTCTTCCCTCTCTACAATAGGATTCCAGAGGCTTGGCCAAGTGCTGAGTTGTGAATCTCTGCATGTACCCTCATCAATTAGTGGATAAAGGTTCTATGGTGACAATCAAGCTACATCAATCTGCTTACAGGGAAAGAGAAGGGAAGTTAAGGCACCCTCTCCAGTATTATTTAGACTCTTAGCTGGGGTGATCCTTGTGGATTCCTGGGAATTTTCCTAATGCCAGATCTCTGCTAGCCCCATAATAGGTCTCTTATCAATATATCTATTTCCTTAATTTCCCTCAACTCAACCTTCACAATCCTTCATGTTCTCCTTCTACTTCCCTTCTCCCCTCCCCCTTCCCTTCACCCTTCCTCTTATTCCCATGCTCCCACTTTATTCAGGAAATCTTGTCTATTCCTCCTTCCCAGGTGGATCCATGTATGTCTCTCTTAGGGTTTCCTTGTTTTCTGGCTTCTCTGGGGTTGTGGGCTGTAGGTTGATTATCCTTTGCTTTATGTCTATTATCCACTTATGAGTGAGTTCATACTGTGTTTGTTTTCTTGGGTCTGGGTTACCTCACTTAGAATTTTTTTTTTCTAGTTCCATCCATTTGCCTGTAAATTTCAAGATGTCATTATTTATTTTACTGCTGACCAGTACTCTCTTGTGTAAATGTGCCACATTTTCTTTATCCATTCTTCAATTGAGGGGCATCTAGGTTGTCTCCTGGTTCTTGCTATTATGGATAACGCTGCTATGAACATAGTTGAGCAGCATATGGTATGAGTATGCATCCTTTGGGTATATGCCCAAGAGTGGTATTGATGGTTCCTGAGGTAAGCTGATTTCCAATTTTCTGAAAAGTTGCCATATTGATTTCCAAAAGTGGCTGTACAAGTTTGCACTCCCACCAGCAATGGAGAAGTGTTTCCCTTACTTCACATCTTTTTCCAGCACAAGCTGTCATTAGTGTTTTTGGCATTAGCCATTCTGACAGGTAAAAGATGGTATGTAGAATTGCTTTGATTTTAATTTCCCTGATGGCCAAGACATTGAGCAATTCCTCATGTGCCTTTCAGCCATTTGAGATTCCTCTGTAAAGAATTCTGTTTAGATATGTACACCCCAATTTTTTAAATCAGATTATTTGGCATTTTGATGTCTAGTTTCTTGAGTTCTTTGTATATTTTGGAGATTAGCCCTCTCTCCAATGTGGGCATGATAAGGATATTTTCCCTTTCTCTAGACTGCTGTTTTGTGTTATTAACTGTGTCCTTTCCCTTACAGAAGCTTCTCAGTTTCAGGATGTTCTATTTATTTATTGTCAATCTCAGTGTCTGTGCTACTAATGTTATATTTAAGAAGTGATCTCCTGTGCCAATGCATTCAAGGCACCTTCCCACATTCTCTTCTATGAGGTTTAGTGTGGCTAGATTTATGTTGAAGTCTTTCTTCTATTTGAACTCGAGTTTTGGGAATAGGGATAGATATGGGTCTTTTTGCATTCTTCTACATGTTGACATCCAGGTATGCCCACACCATTTGTTGAAGATGCTTTCTTATTTTTTCATTGTTTAATTGTCATAAAACAGCTGTTCATAAGTGTGTGAATTAATGTCAGGGTCTTTGATTCAATTATATTGATCCACCTGTCTGATTTTATGCCAATACCAAATTGTTTTCATTATTGTAGTTCTATAGTAGAACTTGAAGTCAGGAATGGTGATGCCTCCAGAAGTTCTTTTATTGTACAGGATTGTCTTGGCTATCCTGAGTTTTTTTGTTTTCCATGTAAAGTTGAGTATTGTCCTTTCAAGATCTGTCAAGAATTGTGCTGGGATTTTGATGGGGATTGCGTTGTATCTGTAGACTGCTTTTGTTAAGATTGCCATTTTTACTATGTTGATACTACCTATCAAAGAGCATATGAGATTTTTCTGTTTTCTGATATCTTCTTCAATTTCTTTCTTCAAAGAGTTAAATTTCTTGTCATACAGGTCTTTCATTTGTTTGGTTAGAGTTAACATGAGATACTTTCTGTTGTATTTGTGTCTGTTGTGAAGGGTTATGTTTCTTTGATTTCTTTCTCAGCCCATCTATTATTTACATATGGGAGGGCCACTGCTGTTTTTTAGTTAATCTTGCATTAACTAAAATCTTGTATTAACTAAAAAAAATCCTGCCACATTACTGAAGGTGTTTTTCACTTGTAGGAGTTCCCTTGTGGAATTTTTCAGGCCTCTTATGTATACTATCATATCATATGTAAATAGTGAAAGTTTGACTTTTTCCTGTCTGATTTGTATTCCTTTGATCTCCTTTTGTTCTCTTATTGCTGTATATAGAACTTAGTACTATATTGAATAGTTATGGAGAGAGTGGACAGATAGCCTTGTTTTGTTCCTGATTTTACTGGAATTACTTTAAGTTTCTCTCCATTTATTTTGATGTTGGCTGCTTGCTTGCTGTATATTAACTTTATTATGTTTAGATATGTTTTTTGTATTCCTTATTGCTCTAAGACCTTTATCATGAAGGAATGTTGAATTTTGTCAAAGGCTTTTCCAGCATCTAGTGAGATGATCATATAATTCTTTCTTTCATTTTTATTTATTTATTTATTTATTTATTTATTTATTTATTTATTTATTTATTTATTTATTTTTTCCATACATTGTTTTGTTTTATTTTTTCCATTCAAGAACATAATTAAAGAAATAAATTTTTTTTTCCTTTCTTCCCCTTCTCCCGGTCCCCTCCCACTACTCTCCCACCCCTCCTCCCTCCCCCTTCTTCCTTGAAAGAGGGCATGGTGCCCTGCCCTGTTGGAAGTCCAAGGCCCATCCCCATCCCTCCTGGTCTAGGACAAAGACCCACATTCACATCAGAGCAATGGATTGAGCCCCCAAGGTGCAGGTGAAGAGCAGAAGGTGGGAGAAGATGAGTTAGGAAGTTAGGACCGTGAGGGGCTGGTCCACCTACTGAGACAGTGTGCCTGAACTAATGGGAGCACACCAATCCACCTAGACTGGGACTGAATGAGCATATGATCAAACCAGACTCTCTGAATGTGGCAGCGAAAGTTGGCAGATGGAGAACCCAACAACAATGACACCAGGACCTATCTCTTCTGCATGTATTAACTTTTTGAGAACCAAGTCTTTTTGAATGCACTCTTTCATTTTTTTATATGGTGAATTACATTGACAGATTCATATTGAACCAATCCTGCATCTCTGGTATGAAGCATACTTGATCGTGTTAGATAATTTTCTAATGTATTATTGGATTCGTTTTGCCAGTAATCTATTGAGTATTTTTGCATCATTGTTTATCTGGGTGATTGATCTGTAATTCTTTTTCTTAGTCGCATCTTTGCATCACTCAGTATCAGGGTAACTGTCATCTTACAAAAAGAGTTTGTTAATGTCCCTTTTGTTTCTATTGTATGGAACAATTTGAGGAGTATTGGTATTACCTCTTCTTTGAAATTCTTGTAGAATTCTACCCTGAATCTGTCTAGCCCTGGGATTTGTTTCCCCTCCCTTTGGTTGCGAGAATTTGACAATTGCTTTTATTTCCATAGGGGTTATAGATATATTTAAATTTTTTATCTGGTTTTGATTTAATATTGGTATGTGGTACCTATCAAGAAAACTGTCTATTTTCTTTAAATATTCCATTTTTGTGGAATACAGGTTTGTGATGCATGACCTGATAATTCTCTGGATTTCCTCAGGTTCTGTTGTTTCGGCCCCTTTTCCTTTCTGATTTTGCTAATTTGGATACTCTTTCTGTGTGTTTTGGTTAGACTGGAAAAGTTTTGTCTATCTTATTGATTTTCTCAGCAAACTAAATCTTTGTCTCATTGATTTTTTGTATTGTTTTCATTTCTATTTTATTGATTTCAGCCCTCAATTTGTTTATTTCCTGTTGTATAGTTCTCCTGGGTGCTTTTCCTTCTTTTTGTTCTAGAGATTTCAGCTGTTCTGTTAACTTGCTAGTGTGAGATTTTTCTCACTTGTTTATGTAGGCACTTAGTGCTATGAACGTTCCTCTTCTTTTTTATTTTTCATTGATTTTATTGAGCTATACGTTATTCTTTGCTTCCCTCCCTTCCTCTCCTCTCCCCTCCCCTTTAGCCCTCTCCCAAGGTCCCCATGCTCCCAATACACTCAGGAGATCTTATCTTTTTCTACTTCCCATGTAGATTCGATCTGTGTATGTCTCTCTTAGGGTTCTCATTTTTGTCTAGGTTCTCTGGGATTGTGAATTGTAGGCTGGCTTTCTTTGCTTTATATTTTAAAAAACACTTATGAGTGAGTACATATGATAATTGTCTTCTGGGTCAGGGTTACCTCACTCAGTAAGATGTATTCTAGAGTCATCTATTTGCCTTCTACTTTCAAGATGTTGTTATTTTTTCTGCTGTGTAGTACTCCATTGTGTAAATGTATCACATTTTCCTTATCCATTCTTCTATCAAGGGACATTTAGGTTGTTTCCAGGTTATGGACATGACAAACACCTGCCAAAATGGCCAAGATCAAAAATACTGATGGCAACTTATGCTGGAGAGGTTGTGGGATAAATGGAACACTCCTGCATTACTGGTGGGAATGTAAGCTGGTACAGCCCCTATGGATATCAGTATGGCGATTTCTTGGGAAATTAGGAAACAATGTTCCTCAAGACCCAGCAATACCACTTTTGGGTATATATCCAAAGGCTGCTCAATCATGCCACAAGGACATGTGCTCAGCTATGTTCATAGCAGCATTATTTGTCATAGACGGAACATGAGCTTTCTTCTTAGCCCTGCTTTAAAGTGTTCCATAAGTTTGCATATGTTGTGCATTCATTTTCATTGAATTCTAGAAAGTCTTTAATTTCTTTACATATTTCTTCTTTGACCCAGGGAAGATTCAACTGAGCATTGTTCAGTTTCCACGAGGTTATGGACTTTCTGCAATTAGTATTCTTGTCGAATTCTAACTCTAAGTCATGGTGATCTGATAAGATACAGGGGGTATTCCAATGTTTTTGTATCTGTTGAGGTTAGCTTTGTTATTAAATATGTGGTTGATTTAGAGAAAGTTCCATGAGGTGCTGCAAAGAAGGTATTTTTTGTGTTTGAGTGGAATCTTCTATAGATGTTGATCAAACCCATTTGAGTCATACATCTGCTAGTTCCTTTATTTCTCTGTTAAATTTCTGTCTGACAGTCCTGTCCAGTGTTGAGAGTAGAGTATTAAAGACTCCCAATATTAGTATGTGGGCTTTGGTGTGTGATTTAAGCATAGTAATGCTTCTTTTGCAATGTGGATGCCTTCTATTTGGAGCACAGATGTTTAGAATTCAGACTTCAGCTTGATTGTTTTTCCTGTGATGAATATGAAATGTCCTTCTTCATCTCTTTTGAATAATTTTAGTTTGAAGTTTATTTTGTTAGGTATTAGGATTGCTAAACCAACTTGTTTCTTTGGTCCATTTGATTGAAAAATCTTTTCCCAACCCTTCACTCTGAGATTATATCTGTCTTTGAAGTTGAGTTGTGTTTTATTGTATGCAGCAGAAGGATAGATCCTGATTTCATATCTATCTTGTTAGCCTGTGTCTTTTTATAGGCAAATTAATACCATAGATATTAAGAGATATTAATGACCTGTGATTGTTATTTTCTCTTATTTTTGGTTTTGTTGTTGTTGTTGGTATTGTGTGTTCCTTTTTTTTGGGTTTTGCTGCTGTGGGATTACCTATTCCCTGCATTTTTGTGGATAGACCTAAATTCCTTTGGTTGTAATTTTCCTCCTACCTCTTTCTGTAGAGCTAGATTTGCAGCTAGGTATTGTTTAAATTCGGTTTTGTCATGGAATATCTTGTTTTCTTCATCTATAGTGATTGAAAGCTTTGCTGGGTATAGCATTCAGGGCTTGTACCCGTGGTCTCTTAATGTCTGCAGTATCTCTATCTAGGATCATTGAGAAGTTGGGTCTAATTCTGATAGATCTGCCTTTATATGTTACTTGACCTTTTTCCCTGTAGCTCTGATTATTCTTTATTTATTCTGTATGTTTAGGGTTTTGATTATTATATGGCAATGGGACTTTTTTTCTTGTCCAGTCTATTTGGTGTTCTGTAAGCTTCTGTACCTTCATAGGCATATCCTTCACTATGTTGGGAAAGATTTCTTCTATGATATCCCTATTATTAGGTTTTATCTTTACATGGTGTCCCAGATTTCCTGGATAGTATGTTTTAAGAATTTGTTGAATTTAACATTTCCTGTATTGTATCTTCAACACCTCAGATTCTCTTTTCATCTCTTGTATTCTGATGGTTATGCTTGCATCTGTAGTTCCTGATCGTTTACCCAGATTTTCGATTTCTAGAATTTCTTTAATTTGTGTTTTTTTTATTGCCACTTTTTCAGTTTTCAAGTCTGGAACCATTTTCTTCACCTGCTTGATTGTTTCTTTTTTCTTGGCATTCTTTGATTTCTTTTGTAACAGGAGGAGCAGGCTGCTTGTCGTCCTGACTGCCTGGCTAGCTTACACCCGAAATAATCACAAAGAAACTGTATTCATTTAAACACTGCCTGGCCCATTAGCTCTAACTTCTTATTGGCTAATTCTTGTATCTTAATTTAACCCATTTCTATTAATCTGTGTATTGCCTCATGACTGTGGCTTATTGGCAAGATTCTAACCAGCGTCTGTCTCATGCAGGAGATCCATGGCATCTGCCACTCTGCCCTTCTTCCCAGCATTCTGTTCTGTCTACTCTGCCTACCTGTGTTCTGTCCTATCAACTAGGCCAAGGCAGTTTCTTTATTCATTATCCAATGAAAGAAACAAACGGAAGGAACTCCTACACCATTCTTTGATGAATTTGTTGATTTCTTTTAATTTTTTGTTGTCTTTTCATCCATTTCATAAAAGGAATTCTTCATTTTCTCTTTAAGTACCTCTATCATCTTCATAAATTTATTTTTAGGTCATTTTATTTTGCTTCATCTGTATTGGGATGTTCAGATCTTGCTGTTGTAGAACCATTAGTTTCTGGTGGTGCCATATTATGCTTTATGTATTTGAATGTATTCTTACCCTGTTGTCTACCTATCTCTTCTTTCAATGGGTACAGGTGGGGCCTGTGCTTCAGGGAACACCTTTATCTCCAATTGGTTTAGATGGTTGCTCTTTCTCTAGGTGCAGGCAGATCAGTGCCTCTGGTGGTCACTGATGCATCTCTGGATGTGTTTTTTCAGATGCAGTCAGAACCAAGTCTCCTTTTGTTGCAGATGCAGAGAGGGATGACTGTGGGTATGGGGAGGCTGCTCTGGGGTCTTTGGATCTTTGGTGAGTGTGAATGGCCCATGGGACCTGCCTCTAGGGACTAGGGTCTAGAGGCCAGGGCCCTCCAATTGGGAACCTAGACACTTACCTCTTCAGGGGTAGTCAGGGTCAATGTTCCATTGGTCAGTTATGCAGTGAAGGATAATTGTGGGTATCTCTCATGTCTTCGGGGAATGTTAGTGTGTTGGAGTGGGCCATTGGATGACCACTCTTGAAGGTTTAGGGTCGAGAGAGCAATGCCCTCCAGCTAGGAATCTAGACACTTACCATTCCCAATGACTAACAAAAAAAGCTGTTAAGCTATGGTAGATATTTTTCCAACAAAATTTGTAGAAAACATTTTATAAAATTGAAATGATGAATTATTCATGTGTGGATAGCTATTAAAACTGAAGAGACTATGAAAAAGTGAACAACCAAAAGGTGAATATTCTAAATTCTAAATATTAGAAAACTAATGTAGATCAATTAAGAGACTCAGTTAATGAACTGAATATGTGCTAATGTATTATACTGGTTTTTAAATTGACTTAATAATGGCTTACATCTTGAATGTAAAATCTTCAGGAAGCATAACTTTCAACAAGACAATTCTATTACCATGACTACATCTGCATTTTAGATTTTATATTTCCACTTTGGATATTATATTGATATATTAGAAATAAAAGACTAAAATGACTACCTAGAAAATGTATTGCTTATTTTCTATAAAGGTATATCCCAGAGATTTAGCCATATTTGGTTATCTCACTGAGTCAATTGAAACTTAATGTCCACTCACAGTCATCTGTTTTCAGATATGCATTTGATCTGCAGTGAATAAGCTTTGTGACTGTGTTCATTACGGAGAACACAGTTGCTCGATGATGGGCATGGGGTTACAGTCAGAGGGAAGGTATTTTAAAATGCACCACAATGAAAATGAAGAGAGTAGCATTTTCTGAAATGGTTGCATCAAGGTACTGGAGAATATGTATGTAATTTAAATATGTGCAGGGATCCCAAGCATGTGTTCAGCAGATGCTATGCAACTTTTCCAAAGCTGAACTCCTTGAAACCAAACATCTTTTCACAATTCCCTGTCAAATCTGTTGAAAAGACACATGGGTAAGAAAAAAGAATTGAAAAAGTGGAAGATAAAACATGTTTCTTAAATTCAAGGAGGAGTTGCTTTAATTTTCTTCATTATTGTGATGTTGAGCATGGCAGTCTAAGACTTGCATAGGCCAAATTTAATAGTTTTAGTCAATACAGGTGAAGATATTTTTCTGTCAATATTGGATTGCTGTTAGAGTAAATGTACTGTTTCCATTTTGTCTTTTGAGATAGCAGTCAGTGGTTAAATAAGATACTTGATATCTTTTTTCCTAATTTGCAGTGCACAAATGTATCAGAGTAAGGTGAATATAGATAAGAAATAAGAAACTTGATTAGTCACAACTAAACTCTAATTGAAAGTTGCTGTATGGCTTTGATAAATTTCTCTAGATCAAGCTCATCTTCAAATCATGGATCAGTGAACTTATCAGAGGCATTTGTTGATTGCAATAACTGACATATCAACATGTGGCATTGATGAATCTAGCCATATCAGGTGGCCTGATTACTTCCACAGAGATGGAAAAGTTAAAAGTCAGAGAGTCAGCCCTCCTTCTGTCATTAGCAGTGACTCTCAGGAAGCAGAGCAGACACTTAATTCATTGACTTGATTTTGGAGGACCTGTTCTTCATAGAATAAATAAAAATGTGCCATATTATGTGCAACTGAAATGACAGCCTTCATGGTATCCATCGGAGGATACACAATGCATACCTGGGTTAAGTATGCTAAAATGAATGGTAGAAAGAAATTGTGATAAAATTGGAGAAAAAGCCACTCTAAAACACATAGTGTATAGATTTGATAATACATGGAAATGTCAAGTCAGATTAAAGATGCCATAAGAAGTTTGAGCTTCTCCCATCAAAAGATGGATGCCCTTATAAGAAAAAGTAATATAAATACTAAAACTAAAGGTATTTTATTTTGAAACATACGATGGTAACCAGGCTAAGAAGAATCAATGACTAAAGCAAAACCAACAACAAAAATAAAATGTAGAACCATTCAAAAGTTAAATAACAAGTTGTACCATTAGGAACAACAAAGAATAGTTGCAGAATAAATACAGTTCTTAAAATTGTATGTGGGTGCAGATCTACATGCAGGCAATCAAGAAAGCCAAGGGTCAGTATAATTTATTTTCTTCAATCAATCCCTACTTTATTTTTGAGACTTATTTTTCTGCTATACTGCACTTGAAATACACCTAAGAACGAAATTATAGACACACGGAAATTACAGAAATTTATGCTGAGCTTTTATGTTGGTTCTGGTTATACAAACTTACATTCTCACTTTTAAAATAAATAAACCTGTTTATTTATTTAATTTTGTAAATGACAAGGATTTACCTACTGAACCATCTATCAGACCCCTCAATGGATATTTTCCTCTCATTATTTGTCTTTGTGTACATAGCACTATAAGGCTAAATTTGTCAGTTTGAATTCATCAAAGGCTAACATATAAAATAATGTATTTAACACTATTCTGAATGATTCATGATCAGATATTCATGGCAGAAAGGTTGAAAAGTGTCCTCATAGAGAGAAAATTATCTATACAATCTTTATTTTCTATCAAAAGAATCAGTTTAGAGCTAATAAAATTCCTACAGCTAACTTTTTACTTAAAATTTTCAAACTCTAGTTTTAAAAGTTCAGATAACTCTCTCAGAAAAAAAATCAGCTATTAAAAGTCCTTTGTAGAAATGATAATGATCAAAATAGTGAATAAGCATTGAAAATATTCAAATGCTGTCAAAGACATTAATTGACTGAGTAGTCATCTAATGTTTCATTAGATGGCTATTTTTATCACTTCGGATGAACATAGCTACAACTAAACTTAGATAACCTTCAGTTTTAAGGTGGCTTATTCACACTATTTGCAATTATGATTGCAAGGGTCACCTTTCCTTCTTCACTAAATGAGAGACACATATTATTCCTGTCGCCTTTCACAGTTTTGCTTTGGCAATGGATCCTTACCTTAGCCCCTAGAAGCTCACACCTGCTGCAGAGTGGAAGCATAGTATTTCAGCCCCAACACAATTAGCAACACTCACTGTCGTGGGCAGCACTCAGTGGGTAAATTCAGACAATTTACTCATTACAGTTCAAGGGGGTTGGCTAGAAGATTTGGTAGCCAAGGTGGGAAGAGTGCCCTAGTTAGAACAAGAGCTGATGTTTTGTTAATGTAGGCACCTAGGCTCTACGCTTTGCTCTTTTCTCTTACAAGAGGGCCATTCTTCATGGCAATGGCCCTAGATTAACTCAGTTTTCCTAACAGGAACAATTACACTTGTCTATGGTTTCAATCTGAATAAACCAGAGAAGACAGGGAAGTGTGTAAGACTGAGAATTTAAAAACAAAATGAACTTAAGTGTTTTGTATAGGTCAAAGAAAGTTATTATATCTGTCATGTTTAGAGCCTATAAAAGATTAAATTAAAAATGGGAAGTAATATTCAAGAACTAATTTGAACCCTGACAACCAACGACTAAGAGGCTTAGGGCTAGAGAGTACAAATCTCACCAAAAATAATAACAGAATGTTTTTCTGAGGCTAGCTAGTGTGTCATGGTTTGATCCTCTAGTACTCAAGGGTGGATAGTTTGGCTGGAGGCTGCCGATTTTCTAAGCAAGAACTCATTCTACTCCTTTCATTTATTACCAGAGTTCTTTCAGAATATAATTTCACATTCCTGAAATATTATGACAGGAAGAGTTTACTGAAATATTCAAAACATTTTTAACCAATATTTATGCATGATATTTGCTGTATCCTAACTGCAATGGTATTCACTAAACATTTTACCTCATTGAATCTTTACAATATCTCTATTGCTATAGTTGGAGCTTAAATGTCATTTTGTAAAAGCCTGGTGTTCCATGTTGTGTAATATTTGCTTATACTGTGAAGATGTGTCTTTGACCAGGTGCTTTCTGATTGGTTTAATAAATCTCTGAGTGGCCAATAGCTAGTCAGGAGATGTTATGCATGATTTTGGGGGACAGAGAGGGATCTCAGAATAAGAAAAGTGGACTTGCAAGGTGATGCAGTTCAAGCAGAATGTGCAGAACGAGAGGTAATAGCCACAAGTCACATGGCAGAAGCTGTATTAATATAAATAGGTTAATGTAAGTTGTAAGAGTTGGTTAGAAACAAGCCTAAGCTACAGACTCAGCTTTCATAATTAATAAGAAGTCTCTGTGTCATTGTTTGAAAGCTGATGGGACAGAAAAAGACTCATCACAGTTTCAGTTGTCACTGACAGAGGAGAGATATACCACAAGAATATTATGGAATTTCAATCTCTTCCTTCCAAGCTATGAGGAAAAATGTTCCATTTTGCATTGGGTTTTTCAATGATATGCTACTATTACAATTCCAAAGCAGTCATCCAATTGAATAGACACTAAGAGATTGACAACTTTAGATAAAATAAATTTATTTCATCTAATAAATATTTAAATAAATGCTCATTAACTGAGGTACTTGCTAAATGAGAGGATGATTAACACATCTTTGAATTTAATAGTATTTCTCCTAATTTCTACTTTAGGAACCAAGATAAGGTTTAGAGAATTCCAGTTGTATAATACAGATATACAAAAGTAGTAGAGCAGACACAAACTCAAAACTAGTATGTGAAACAATTCTCAATAATGACATGGCAAGGGACAGAGATTAGTAACAGATGCCATATCAAAAGGACCATCTATGTGAAGTGCTGAAGCATAATGCTACTAGAATGCCTAGGTAACCAGTATAGGATATACTGTCTCCCACGAGAGCTAAGGGAACTGCATTCCCTATCCATAAAGTTCCCCTAGGCCTTGAGTAAAGCTCTTTCCAAAAGAGTCATTTCATCAATTTTAGCCTGTCATAGCAGTCAAATCATGCCCAGGCTCCAAAGAATGCCACTCTGCTCCCAGGACCATTCATGGACATTCTGGCTTATCCACTAAGATTGTGTGCTCAACAGTGAAGGCACTAGCTGCTACAACTGACTAATCTCTAGGTCTTTTCCCTATTTCTGGAAGATCATCCTATGTACCTGCTGATGAGTTGTAATATCTCTTTTCTCTAAATGTCTGTAGTAATTACTTTTTCCATTCTCGAAAATGACATCTTATTCCAGCTAAGTGAGTTCAACATTTGACATTTAATGCAAATAGCTGGAAGGCATATTTTTGGATGGGTGTTGTTCTTTCTTAAGCCTTTAATAAACACTGTTTAAATCACTGCATTTGATTCTCTTTTCCAAATTTTTTTGACAGAATAGCCAAGATCATTTGTGAAACTTCACTTATTATCTCTATCCTGTACTTGGAGATTTTTTTTTTAGATTTGTATGTCCATTTACAGTCTTGAAATAAATTATTTCCAAATCTGACTTCAGTTCTGAGAGTCAGATATGTTTTATTGTCAACCATCTAATTATACCAGGTTGTAAACCCATATTGTTCATTTCAGTGGGACTTGGATGGTCATTTTACATGATTCAGCACCATTTTCACCTCTTTCTGTCTCCAGGGTCAGATGTGTTTTGACATCATATTGTTTTGTCCTTGGTGAACATCATCAGGAGGCAGAGTAAGGAAGAAGAGAAGTTTTGTAATACTCTTTCTAGGCTCATCTAGGCTTGATGGGTCTCATAGGTCTTTGGATCTTATTCATCTCCAAAGGTCATTTTGATATGGCCTCTTCTAGCATATCAGCCTAGTTAGCACTTTCTCCTCTCTCTCTTCAGACTCAGTTTAAGTTCACTGTTTTTCAGGTAAGTTTTGTCCATTCTCTGACCACAATTCTGTATTATCCCTCTTGGATTCTCTTCAATGTAGTAAGGTTGAATATGTCATCTCTTTCCTTATGAATGTGTTGAGTGTTGAATCAGGTGGTGAATATCCTCAGTATCACAGGCCTGAAAACAAAAGACTAGCACCAATGTTTCATTTCATGTACACTTTGAACTATTTCACCCATCTCCTGGCTGACAATACTCACTTGAAATATAAACTCACTGGTCCTAATTACAGTTTTTGAATGTATATCCAATCTAATGTCAAGTTTTTATTGTTGCTTTTGTTAGTTGATGGTTTTCAGTTACTATTTTAGATTTTTTTGTAAGCAAGTTTTATTAATTAGTGGATTGATAATGATAAAAAGATAAAATGATTCAGTAAAAATATAAAAGAATTTATTGGTATATACATGCAAAAATATAGGTTTCAAAATAAAACAAGAGGAATTAAAAACAGAAAATTGCAAATCTACAGTCACATGTTAAGCAAAAATAGAAATAATTACAAGCAAAAAAGTCATATACATAACTCTGATGAAGATTAATACAGCTATATCTGTCAATTTTTAATTATAATTATTAGTCTCTACTGCTGAGATTTGAATGGGAAAGGTCTAAAATTGGAATAACTTCTGTACTGTTATAAAAAAGTCATCCTTGCATATAAATTCTCAGTTTTGTGTGATCACTTCCCTTTCTTTGGAGTCCATATACTTAGGAACTACTTAGAATCTGATTAGGAATACAGGAATCTGAAGAAATCTGACTCCTCTAGTCACATAAATTAGAGGGGAGACTTTTGACTGAGGTTTCTGTCCTGCCCAGTTCCCACGATCGTTAAGTCCCAAAGAAATCACACAGAGGTCTACATTAGTTATAAACTGATTGGCCTATTAGCTCAGGCTTCTTATTAACTCTTATAACTTATATTAGCCCATTATTCTTATCTATGCTAGCCATGTGGCTTGGTACCTTATTCAGCAAAGCAGCCACATCTTACTTCTTCTGTGGCTGGGTCACAACTCCGGACCGTTTTTCTCTTCCCAGAACTCCCCTGTGCTTGTCACCCTGCCTCTACTTCCTGCCTGGCTACTGGCCAATCAGCATTTTATTAAAATACAATTGACAGGGTACAAACCATTGTCCCACAGCAGGAGACTTCATGGAAGGACCCAGGTTACTTGAGCTTAAAATATATACATGCAAATATAAAAACCAGCTTCCATTTAACCACACATACACAAAGACTGCTTTATCAGTGTATATAGCTCTTCTTTATTCGAGTGCTTTGCTGCTGTTGCCTCTTGGAACTCTAGATGACTGTATTATGTACAATTCTGCTAAGCAATGAAGAGGCTATATGGCAAAAATACACCAAGTAAGTGTGACTTAATGCCAAAATATTGGTCAACGGACCAGAGCTTATTTCTTGGCAGGATATTTTCTCTCATTGAAACTTGCTTTGTCTAAAAATGGAAATAATACCACTTACTCTCCTGTCCTGTGGTAAAATATATGATAGTAAAAAAGAAACAAAATAGTCACTTCTCCTAGAGAAATGTCTAATCTAGTTAGAGACTCAAAGTATACCAGTATGAAAGAAACCCTTCCTCAAAATGCATGGTGGTTACGGGTGAGAGAAAGGCTTCCCAGCGTGAGTTCCACCAGCTTGTCCTTCCCATACCTCAAGTACTCAAGGCTACCTGGGGAGATAATCAAGAGAGGTTGACTTCTACAGTAGGCTTTCTGACTGTTTCTATGGCAACCAAATGAAAATAATCACAGCACTTCACTTCAGTCCTTAATGCCATTTAGTCATCAACAGAGGCAGAGCACCCACTGTGTGCAGAGAAATATGCTGGAAGGTTGTAGCAACAAGAATTTTTATTGTTACAAATGGAAATTACTAGCAGAAAATAACTCTCTTACCAACACAGTGTCTAAAAAAAATAAAACAAGAAAGTCAGGTTTATTATTTTCACATTAGGGTTCCCAGGCTTACATGGAGCTGTACGTGCTTCTTGGCAACTTAGACATAAGTGCTGCTATCCAGGAAAGAATCAAGTTTGTCTTCTACACTTGAAATTACATTCTACTAATCCTGGGAGATTTTTTTTCCCTAGAATTTTTGTTTTGAAATATAGAACCACTTGTTTTCCCTAATGAAATTATAATTTAAAAGGTTAAAGTCAATTTTTTCTTTCTTTTGGCAGAGCCTATGCACTGATGTCAAACAGAAACACATCCTTCTAAGGATAGCCAAGCATAAGACAGCTTGATTGTGAAATGAACCCATAGGCTCATGCATTCTCCTCAGCTGGTGGAGACCCAGATCAGGCTATGGAAACTTTAGGATGCACAGCTTTGCTGGTTGAACTGAATCTTTGGGAGTGGGTCTTGAACTTTTCCAGGCTGGCCCTACTTCCTGTTTAATCTTAAACTCCTCACTGCCCGAACAGTGTACCAGCTGCCCTACCACTTTGCCCTGATTTTTTCCCTGCCATGAGCTGTAGGTCATCATTAACCTCTTCAGTCCTAAACTACTTCTTGTCACATTAGCAACTAATTGCCAAGAGATGGTTCTTCTTCACTCATGGAAAGCACATGCTGAGTAGCCAAAGAATGTTAATAAATAAAAAAAATTCCAAGTATATGTCTTCTAACTTTCCATATAGCCTTGAGGAATCAGTATATATCAATATAGATCATGTACCAGGAATTGACCTTCATGTGTAGAAAAATGTGTTTGCTATAACACTCATTAATGTGTCAATTTCCTCTGAGATTTAATTTACACTAATTTTACATAAATTATAAAATCATATTTTTAATCATTTGCACATTGCCTGAAAACCTAAATAAGAAGATTATTATGTGATAATAGCATTCTGACACATGAATACTTAAGTTGTTTATATGCTTGAATTTATTTATTTTAATTTTTAAATCTTTAGTTTTCTACTACACAGAATTTTTTATTTTAAAGTTAGAGAAAATGGTATTAAAATAAATACTTAATTGTTTTGTACTTTTATTTATATTGTCTGTGTATAGCTGCTTCTGCAAGTGTGTATGTGTTGTGTATATATGTGTACTTTTGAATGTGTGCTTGTGTGTGTATACATACATACATATGTGCATGTTACTGTGAAAGTCAGAAGACAATGAGAGAATCCATTCTTTCCTCTACTTACCTTGTGGGTCCTGGGGATTGAGATTAGGTCATCAAGTATGGTGGTTAAAGCCCTTTTCCTTTGAACCGTCATTTTGGCTCCCTTGAAAAGCATTCTTAATCACTTTAAAGCTCAGTTATAAGCATAAGGTATGCAAGCATTTTTTATTTTATTTTGTTGTTAAATGAGATCATTCTTTGTACATAATATGCACTCAACTTTGATATTGATAGGAACAGTACAGTAGCTTATGCACACTGTGATAGTCTCACTTTCACTATCCCTACCTCAGTTTATATGTTGATACCTTAAATCCCGATGTGACCATTGGGAAGATGGAGCATTTAGAGAGATATTTAAGTTTAAATAAACTCATATAAATGTGGGGCCCTTACAATAGGGATATCTCCTACTTTAAAATAGTAAGAGATGCTAGAGACAGCTTCTCCATTCATATTTCTTATAGAGACTTATTTCAATTAAAACTAATATGAAAATGTGCTTACTAATAGCTAGTAAGAAAATAATATTGCATGTCCTCACAGGGACTGACTCTTAAAAGATATTCCATGAAAAAAATGCATGCTAAATACCTAGCTATTTTTTATAGCATGAAAGAATGTTGTGCATATAATTAATTGACTTCTGTGATTAATCAAACAGGTTTGTCTGAGGTGAGTGGGGCACTGATGATGTAGAGAAAATGATGGGTTTCAATAAAATCATTTCCCATACTTTTTCTTATAGCTGCTGCTGCTTAAAATAATTTCACACGCCCTCTCTACCCTGACTATCTACTAATTCATTGCATTCATTTGTGGATTTCTCACTTCATCAATGCTCTTCACTCATGTGCTCATTACTGCTCCAGACTCAACCTCTTCTGGCCATCAGAAGACGAATTGTCTCTTTTGATTTTTCTCAAAAAAATGATCTTTCCATGAACTCGGGTTCCATTATTAAAAATATGGATGAACTGTCTTGTGTCTGCTGAGAGTTGAACCAAGGTCCTTTGCAAGGACAGCAAGTACTCATAATCACCAAGCCCTCATATTCTCTTTTATCTCCATCTCTTTATGACATCACAAGAACCAATATTTTGATTACTTCCACAAACACTTATTAATAAGTTAATGTATACTAGGCAGCATTCTATAGTTGTAGAATGTGTCATAAAGAAAGCAAGCGTGCTTTTTTTTTTTACAGAACTTATATTGAATGTGTATGTTATTGAGGATTTAGTCAGAAAACAGAAGTGAGCATGCTTAATTTAAAAGAATATTAGCTAACAATGTCACAGGGTGGATGCATGGTTGTTTATCCATGGAAAGATTCATGCAAGGCCTGATTAATGAGTAAGACCTAAAGACAATAATAAATAGTAACAGGCATACAGAATAGACAGTGTAACACAGAAGAGAGCATGTCCCTCCAAAAGAGAGGGCTGGGAGGCTAACCCAGGACACGCCAAGAATTTACTTTATGTGTCATTGGCAGTGATTCACAACCTCCCCCCAACTTCCCATGTTTATTCTTTCTGCAGAGTCATGGAAATGTACTGAGAGCTTCCTTGTGAGGGATCCAGCACGTGCTTTTGCAGACCACTTGTCAGGCAGCTGTGATATATGAAGAGGACCCTGCTCTGTGCCCTCAGAATTTTTCTTCATAATGGCAGGACTAAAAGAAATACGCTTCAGAAATAGAACCATGTTTCTTGAGATTCCTTAATTACAGAAGCTAAACTTGAGTCTTTGGCTAAGAGGACATGCTCAAGAAGTTCAGATTCAGTACTACAAAATAGCGCAATTGAGGTGAATTTATACTTAAAAAGTATAAATGGCAAAAGTTGGAATGTGACACATTCATTTCTGTAGTTAAAACAACAAAACATCCTGGTTTCCACTTATCTCCCTGCCTTTTGAGTTCCAGTGAAGTTGCAATCCATTCTTCAAAAGAAGGAAAGAAGTCTTGTGTACATATAATTTATATGAATATATTGGAATGATTTACAGGTTTCTGTCCAACAATGGCTAGTTGTGAATGAACAGTCAAAAATTTAGTAGTTGCTCAGTCCCACAAAGCTGGGTGTCTCAGAAGGTCTTCAGCATATCCTGGAATCATGAAGAAGTAGACTCCAATGCCAGTGAAGAACTGAATGTGCTGATGAGGCAAGAGCAAGCTTGGGAAGAATGAACACACTCCCTTCCTTCTTCCATTGTCCTTCCAGAGAAGGTGTGGACCAGATTAAAGCTGGGTCTTCCAACATTAAGGTCTGGATTAAAGGTGTCATCCAGTTTTATAATCTGGATCAAAGACATGTTTTCTTCTTTCCTCAAGGCCCAGATCACAAGTGTGTCCTTCATCTCTGGATTATAGTTCATTCCAGATATAGTCAAGTTGACAATAAAGAATAGCCATCACACCGTAGTTTATATTTTAGCAAGTTATAGCATCCTCTAATTTAAATTTTGGAAGTGGAGTTAGTGTATAAATTGCTATTCATGGAATCATAAACTTAAACTGTAATTTGCTATTAAATAAATTCTCCTACAAGCTGTTCGTTAAAAATTCTGAGTTTGTGTGTAGATATGTCACAATATTTACTAACATGAATAGCTATTCCATGCTCAAAGTATTCACTTGTGCCTTGTTTGTGGTGGTATAGGTTCAGTGTATCTATTTTATCCCTGGGAAATGGTGCTATAATAGAAGCTTTGATTTATGTTGGTTCTGTTGAGTAAAAGACAGTTGGCAGAGGCTTTTGGTCAGAATTGGTATGGGATATTTTTGATTTTGTGCTCAGGTGTAGCTTCTATGCTTGCCATGGGCACTTTCTTCATTAGCAACTAAATATGCAAGAGATTTCAGGAAGAGAGACCAATAACCCTAGTTTCTCTTAGGTGTTACCAAACCTTTATGACTTTCCTGAGGAGGGTTTGTGTTTTAGGGGGCACGCAGAGTACATGATAGTTTTACAGTGTATGCACGGCAAGATCATGGAACCTCTCTTCCACAGACTGACCTGCAATAATGTTTTTTCATTTCCCTCAGTTCCATAGAATCAAATTAGCAGGTGCTATTGGATAAATTAATACATGTTTACATTTCTGTTTATCTTTTCAAGAAAAGTGACAATAAAAATATTATAATAAAATCTTCACATGAGAAAAAAAAGACTTTCCCCCTTAGTTGAAGCCTTAAATTTTAGGAATGCACTATCAGATGATGGTACCACAATATGAAACTTTTTTGTGTATTTTGTAAATTTGTATTTGTGTATTTGTTTTTCTCAGTAAAAATAGATAAAATTTGCAATAGAAAAGATGGAAAATAATTTTTTCATTTATAATTTATGATTATTATTGTTATGTATGGTCATCCGTATCCAAATCCAGGCCCTGTACATAGCAATTGCTATACCACTGAGTAACACCTCTAGGCCTAAAACCTGCTATTAAGAGTATCAAACCTTATGGGTACATAGGTGCATGGTCACAGCAAATGCATAGTGGAGAGGTCACACCAAATGGTCCGCTTGTGTCCTCTCTGTGCCACTAAGTGTACCTGTGAGCATGGAGCCCAAGAACCTAGTTCCCCAAGAGGAGAAGTTGCCTGCAGAAAGGACATAGACTTATTCTAAATCTCTCAGTTTCTGAATTATGGTGCTTTCCAGAACTGCCATACAGTGCATCTATTTGATAAGTCCACATTTAGTCTCATTAAATCTGCTACGTCACAGAGTTTCTATGCTAGATCACTTTACCCTGCAATTTAGAGTTGTTGCACAGCAACTCTAAGCCTGGTGATTCTGTAGACACTATCAAGTGGCAATTTCTAATAGGCCACATATTTGCTCTGAAATTCAGGGACTGCCAACCATTGTGACTCTGCATGCTTTCTACTGCAGTCAAGCAGTGAGAACTGCAGCAATTTATCTCAAGTATTATAAAAGAAATCATGACTTGCACCTCATCTTTGAACTCACTGAAATGGTAGGTTTCAGACTTTTGATTTCTTTCACTTTCTATTATTATTGTATCACATAAACTGTTTGCAGCTTTCCTTCTTATCAGCTTCAAGTCAGCATGTTATCAGCATAAAAACCAGTGTGACATTTAAGGAATGTCAAGTGATGAAGCTCTCTGTACAGTATACTATGCCAGAGACCTGGGGGATTTCTGTAGCCTCAAGCTCAAACTGTGATGATTTTCTGAAGTGCAGATTGGTGTAGAGAAGCACGCATCCTCAGGCTAACATCTGAAGAGCAAATGCCTGCACTGATCTATTGCAGTCAAGATGCTGAATATGGAGTAGGGACTTCAAATGCAGAGTCCACGATTGTGTGTATTATACTCTACAGGCTTTGCTGAGACCTAGCACCTGGGGATACTGAATAGTTCTGTTAAAGGACAATGTGACTGACCTACTAGCCCTCTTCACACTCATGCCTTGTTGGGATTCATTGTTTTGTTTTATTCTGATCACTATGATATTGCTGAAATCCCAAATAGAGAGATGATGGGTGTCCCTTGCCTTGACAATGAGATGTTTGTATAATATCCTTTGATAACAAATGATTATTTCATTTAATATTTCAAAGACTGTTTTTAATCAATGATGGAGAATATCTATCAATGATAAGAATGCTTGATTCAGTCTCCATGCCTTACTGAAGGGATACTTTCTAGGCTTTCTTGAGAATATATCCAGACTAGGTTCACAGGTTTCAAATGATGAAAAATTCCCAATGTCCCTATGATTATAAGAATATTTTTTCATGTAAAATTTAATCCTTATAAAAGTTAATTTCTCTTGGGAATATATCCAAGAGAAGTCCAATCATACTACAAAAGCATTTGTGCAACTATGTTCATAGCAGCATTATTTGTAATAGCCAGAACCTGGAAACAACCTAGGTGCCCCTCAATGGAAGAATGGATTAAGAAAGTGTGGAATATATACGCATTAGAATACTACTCAGTGGTAAAAAACAATGACATCTTGAATTTTACGTGCAAATGGATGGAAATAGAAAACGCTATCCTGAGTGAGGTAACCCAAACCCAAAAGGACGATTATGGTTTGTACTCACTCATTAGTGGACCCTAGCCATAAAACAAAGGACACTAAGCTTATAGCTCACAAGCCCAGAGAAGCCAAATAGCAAGGTGAACCCAAAGAAAAACATATATAGATCCTCCTGGAAATTGGAAGCAAACAAGATCGCCAGGCAAAAGCTGGAAGCACGGGGGCGGGAATAGAGGTGGGGGTAGGAGGGGTAGGGGAAGGGGAGAGGGGGAAGGAGAAAGGAGAAGGGAAGGACTGGGGAGAGCTTGGAGGAGTGGGAGGGTGGTGATGGAGGAAGGGTGGATATTGGAGAAGGGAATAAGATATCTACATTAAGGGAGTCATTTGAGGATTGGCAAGATACTTGGCTCTAGAGGAGATCCCAGGTGTCCACTGGGATGTCCCAGCTAGGTACTTGGGCAGCAGAGGAGAGAGTGCCTGAACTAGCCTTGTCCCATAGTCACATTGATGAATATCTTGATCATCACCATAGAAATTTCGTCCTATGGGTGGAGATAGAGACAGAGACCCACATTCACACCAGAGCAATGGATTGAGCTCCCAAGGTCCAGTCGAAGAGCAGAAGGTGGGAGAAGATGAGCAAGGAAGTCAGGACCGTGAGGGGCTGGACCACCCACTGAGACAGTGTGCCTGATCTAATGGGAGCTCACCAAATCCAGCTGGACTGGGACTGAACGAGCATATGATCAAACCGGACTCTCTGAATGTGGCTGCCAATGGGGGCAGACTGAGAAGCCATCAATAATGACACTAGGACCTATCTCTTCTGCATGTATTATCTTTTTGGGAACCTAGTCTATTTGGATGCACACCTTCCTAGGCCGGGATGGAGGGGGGAGGGCCTTGGACTTCCCACAGGGCAGGGTACCATGGCCTCTTTTAAGGAAGCAGGGGGAGGGAGAAGGGGTAGGGGGTGAGTAGGAGAGGACTGGGAGAAGGGGAGGAAATGTAAATTTTTTGGAATGAAAAAAAAATAAAAGAATATGAAAAAAAGAGAATGAAAAACAACAACAAAAAGTTAACTTCTATATCCGTAAGATTTTTAAAGCCCCTCATCATAGCATTCCTGAGACTTTAAGGATATTAATCTCCATGACAGGCCACATATAGGTCAATGTCACTAAAAGCCAACCAAGTAAACTGGTAGTTCCCCTTGCAACTTCCTGAAGGAACACCCTACATCTGGATTCTCTAATACCAGTGAGACAACAAGCAATATAATATTGTATCTGAGGAAGGAGTGCAGTATCAGTAGTTTCTGAATGGGATATGTGACAATTGTGAGAAAATTCAGGTCTCTAGATGTTAGCTTATGATGCTAGCCGAGAATCAGATAAAAGTTGGTTACTTTCTTCTGCAATGGTTCCAGTGAAGATACTGTGCTCTTTATAGTCATTGCTCCCATCACAGCAGTCATGTGAAATAGACACTTGGATCACGGGGCCTTGTGCAGTTGTAATAAAATTTCAGTGCAGGGGAGTGGCAGTTCACTTGTGATGGTTATACTGCTTGCTTCAAACTACAAGATTCCCACCATATCAATTTACTCTTGGCATTGCAACAAATTATCAAAAGCTTGATGACTTTAACAAAAGCAAGTACTAGCTTACCATCTGGCTAGTCAGAAATACAGTCTCATTTTATTGTGCTCAAGAATCAAGTTTTCAGGGGCATTTAGTGCTCTAGGTTTTGCATTTGATAGAGGCCTCCTGAGTTATTCTCCTTAGGACTCCTTTCTTTTATCTTCACAGTCATAGCTTAATCATTTTGTAGTCACTTTTCCTACCCCTTGCTCTAATCACTGAATCTTTCTCACCATATGTAGAATAGAAACTTTTGAAAACTCAAGAACTTCACTGGAGTACACATATGATTTGGATTAAAGTTTCCATTTTAGATTTGGTGTTCTAAATCCTATCTATAATCTAAATCGTATCTATTAGTGACATGTTTTCAGATGAGATAGAATAAGAATGACATCCTTGAGGTGATATTGCTCCATATGCTACAAGAGCACTCAAGAACACAATAGATTACTTAGAGAGTGGCTTCTCTCATTAAGTCAAGTAAGAACATCTAAGGAATGAGTGAATGTATGCAAGAGCCTTCCCCATTTTGAGATGGACTCCATTATAAAAGGGAAGCTATAGAGATGGAGATGGGTGTAACTTTTCCTACTCCTCAACATTTTCTCTAGTGAAAGATAAGGCAAATAAACATGTTTTAATTTTATATGCCCTACAGATAATATGGCATGATGCTGTGATAAAATGTTTTCTTAAGTGACTAATTTACTGAACAAGTACCAATGAGATGTTAATGTGAAAGAGAGAATCTCATAAGACCCCATCCTTACAAAAGGACTACAGGTAACAAGAGTCAGTCTTCCTCTAGATGCCCTTGACTGATTATCTAGTATCAAATGGTCAGGCCTAAAATCATATACATACAATCACACTAAACATACCCAGTCAGTTGTATTTATGTATAATAGTAAGAATTAAGGTAAAAGAGGCAATGAATCTGAGAGGTGGCATGGTGGGTGAAATGGTAATGATAGAAGGGAGGAATGGGGAGAGAGCAACAATGTTATTAGACATTAATCTGAAAAATAAAGAAGCACCCAAATTACAGGAAGAAACCTCTTAGGGTACATTAGCAAGTAATTCCAGGGTATTCAAGAGACAGCTACACATTGATCTGCAGGCAAAAATTTGCAAAGCCACCCTTTAACCTATGTGAGAACAAATATAGTATTTTTTTCAAAGGATTAAAAAAGAATGTCTCAGTGATTGAGAAGAATAGAATACAGTAGTTTGCAGGGACAAGGTCAAACTCTCTCTAACCTATAAAACAATGATGGATATTTTGAGTTTTCATTAAAGTAGAACATAATTAACTAGCATGCTTGGACAAGGTAGAAGCCTGGCTTGATTTATATATTTTTAAATTCCTCTTGTCGCTTTCTAGAAAATAGATTGTGGTTACAATGGTGTATCATAAGCTCCATATTTATCTGTGTGCATTTTGAATATGAGTTCTTTGACTGCAGTGAACATATCATTGCTTTTGTTAGAAATTTTTTGATTCTGGAATAATATTCAAAACATGATAGTTATTTTGCAAAATTGATCATATAAAGCATTACATAAATGCTTATGTAAATTAATTAAAATTAAACAAAATTATTTTTAGTTGGGATTTTTCATGTATGAGAAACTCATTCTCATTGAAGAGAAGTGTAAAAAAAACCTTCCTCTGGGTAAGCCTTGTCTACGTGGTGATAACAAGATGTGGAGAGTTAACAGTGCAGCAGGCTCAACACTCTGACTAGCACCTTGGAAAACTGTAAAAATGAACATCTATGTGCTATTTTCAATTTTGAGTTTTCTTACACACACCACTGAGGTGGAAGCAAAGTAAGCAAAATGGATGTAGCACTTCATAATGCATAATTTAACAGGCATAGCAAGCAAGAACGACTTAATAATAAAGCAACAAAATCATGTTTCTCCCTGCTGAAAAGAAGTCAAAGTTGCTTTATTTATACACAACTCATGCTCCTGTTCCTTGCACCTTTTCACTTCCTGGAGCATAAGTTTTTTCCAAGCTACATCCCAGACCTTTGTGAGAACTGAGAGCAGCATAGAGCACATACGTGCCGGCACCTACTTTCATGTGATCTTTTCACCTAAATATCCGAGTTTAAAGAATCAGGTGCAGGACTTGTAGAGGAGTCATCTAAGAATGAAATATGAACTGACTGCCCTGACATAGACCAAAGTATTATATAGTAACTTGGATCTTGACTTTCTTTATTCTTGAGTTTAAAATTTTTGGCTTCACCTCAATTAAATTTATCTCCTAATTTGCTTCCTCTTTTTGTTTTATTTTTCATATTCTAACTCATTTGTTCTATTATTAAAATCCTGTTTATTCATTCTCTTATTTCTGAACTTAGTAGTTCAACTTTATTTCCACTACTCTCCTTAGCCTTGATACTGATGTGGAATATCTCTCTGTATGGTGTGAATAAGTTTTATTACCATAGGTTAATAAAAAAAACTGATTTGACCTATAGCCAGGCAGAATAGAGCCAGGCAAAAATATCAAACAGAAACAGGGAGGAAAAGGGTATAATCAGGGAGACATCAGCAGCCAACAAAGAAGCAAGATGTGAGGTAACAAACCATGAGCCTTATAGTAAAATATAGACTAATAGAAATAGGTTAATTTAAGTTAGTTATAAGCCTGAGCCAGAAACCTTGTCATTATTATCAAGCCTCAGAGTGGTTATTTGGGAACTGATGAGAGGGAGAGAAACCTCTAATTAATGATTGTTTCCTCTTATCATGAAATTTATTGTCCTTATCCTGAATATTTTCTTCAGAGACCCCAAAATTGTGATCTCACACACTTCTTCTAATGTCGTTATTCATCTTGGGGTTGGTCCAAGGGACAGAGGCAAATGGACAGCACAGAAGAGATAAAAATATGAGCACTTAAATGAGTTGAGTAGCTGATGTGCCCTGGGAAGATCTGCTGTAGTTTGCTGATAGAGGTAAATATAAATTTCAAGACAAGGAGTCATGTTGATTGTGAAAAAGATTTTACAGATTTTGGAACAAAATATGAGAAATAGATGGTATAAGAAGAATGTTAAATTTTAAAGACTTAATGTGACATTTGTGGTGATGTGGAGAGCTAAACTACACCCATCATGTTTAGCGCATAATACAAATAAACACTGAAGGGAGCACAGAGACAATGCAAGATCCAACCACCTTATTCAGCAATTAATGCACATATACACTAAGTGTGCACAAGGCAACACAAAATCCAACCATCTTATTCAGTAGCTAATGCACATATGCACTGGGTGTGCACAAGACAATGTAAAATCCAGCCATCATATTCAGTAACTAATGCACATATACACTGGGTGTGCACAAGGCAACACAAAATCCAGCCATCATATTCAGTAACTAATGCACATATACACTGAAGAGGGCATACAAAAATACAACATCCAGCCATTTTATTCAGTAGCTAATACACATATACTCTGAGGGAGCACAAGACAACATAAACTGCAGGCATCATATTAACTACCAAATGCACATATACACCAAGGAGACAGAGGACAATATTGCAGAGGAAATTGCAATTGATTAAATCAAGTATTCATTCCTTTATTTCTAAAGCAACAATATCAACAACAAAATATTAATGGTACTTGGTTTAATTCAGGCATACAGGAGGAATCAGATTTATCATACATCATTTGTTCTTATTCTATCTATGCAATGTCTTTATGGTCAGGTTATATACTAACTTTAGTAACTCTGACTTATTGTAGTGATGTTTCATTTGTATTTCTAATAAATAACCTTGCCTGAAGGTCAGTGCAAAGCAGCCATACTAATTAGTTATACAGCTGAGGCAGTGGTTGCACACACCTTTAATCCCAGCAGCCATACTAGTTAGCCACAGAGGCCAGGTGTTTGTGGTACATTCCTTTAATCCCAGGACTAGAAAGGAATATAAGGCAGGATGAGAAAGGAACTTGTTCTCTTTCAGTCTGAAGATTTCTTAGAGGTAAGAGCTCACTTGGCTACTTTGCTTTTCTGATCTTTAGGCAAGCTTTACTTATTAAAATACAAATGAAATATCACTACACGTTATGAAAAAATTTAATGAACTGTGAACACATAAATCTATGTTCTTCCTTTCCCTTGCTTTCCTTTCCTTTAATTGAAAAATTAAAACCTTACCCACTAATATAAACTTTTTAAGTAATGGCTTCAAATCCAAACCATAGTCTTGGATTTCTACAGTATTTTCCATAGTTATTGTGAAAACAAATAAATTTCTCTGAGTTGCTATTTCTTATTTTTTTGTGCTTTTATTGGTTAATGAATAAAGAAACTGCCTTGGCCTGTTGATAGGGCAGAACTTAGGTAGGCAGGGAAGACAGACTGAATGCTGGGAGGAAGAAGGGTGGAGTCAGAGAGAAATGCCATGGATCTGCTGCCAGAGTCAGATGCAGAAACTTGCCGGTAAACCACAACCGTGCAGCGATACACAGATTAGTAGAAATGGGTTAAATTAAAATGTAATATTCAATATGAAGGTAGAGCAATTGGGCCAAACAGTGATTTAATTACTATGGATTCTCTGTGGTAATTTCGGGGCTAAGCTAGCCGTGACAGCCGAGAACCAAAAAGTGGCTCCCTCCTACAAACTGATGCATCAACGTGGTATACTAAATACACACAAAACCTGAGAGGGCTTGAAAAGGAATTCTAGATGAAAAAAAATACAGAGTTTAACACAGCTTTCTCTCTGTTTGCTGGCAGCTTGCTGCAGGTCCTTTAAGAGAGATTTTCCTGATTCAACCATAGCAGGTAGAAAGCTGTGGCTGTTTTAAAATGGCTTCTTGGGCCATGCCACCAGTGTGAACCCATGCCACCAGTGTGAACTCCAGCTATGGAGCATTTCAAAGGCATTTGTGGGCCCGGGTGTTTGTGTGCCCACCCGGGGACAGGAGGAATGTAGCTGAGACTTTGCCAACAGCTCAGCACTCCCCACCAGGGCAGGTGGCTGGATCAGGACTGTAAGGAGAGCACAGGCAGGAGAGCATGGCAGATTCCTGCCGCCATACACAGTGATGTTTCCAGGCTGTGCAATGTTCTGCGTGGCAGATTTGGCTGTAAGGGTTTATGTGCTGCACGCTCATTCTCAGAGTTAAAGTGTTGAGCATGGCTCCTACCAGACCTGGCAGCAATGGTACATCCACCATTTTAAAAGTGGAGAGGCGGAGCCAGCATCTAGAGCAGCTGCAACCAAGCTGCTTACCATTTTAAAAGCTCTTCAAGACAGTAAAGAATTACATATACACAATAGATTCAGATATAAAAGACCTCTAAATGAATCACAGTGTTGGATAAATGTATGTAGGCTGGGGAGAGAGAAGAAAAAGAGTATAGAGAGTTGGAAGAGAAGTAAATCGTTTTAAAAATACTTTAAAGAGACACAATAATAGAATATATATGTATGTATATATATGTATATATATGCCACGTAAAAATGGAAAATTCACAGAGAGTCTGGATTATGTATATTATTGTGTCTTCCTTTTGAATCTTTTGACTGTGAGGGAGCTAATTACAGAGAGAAATTTCATTGTATGGGCTGTTAATCTAAACCAGGATATATGTTCTAAAGGTATCATGACTTCCAAATTTGGGTCTAAGGATATGTTGCTTTGGAAAAGAGATTCTTCTTTTGTTTTCACAGAAGACGAGAGCCTACAGATTGTTTCTAGATCAATATGGTTTAATAGACCACATCCCCCTGAAAGGTTGCTGTGAACACCCACAAAGAAAATACTTTGCCCAACTGTTGATTGAGATGAAACTAGCCTACATGATATACCAAGAAAGACCTGATTAACAGAGCCCACAAACAGCAGAAAGCAGTATGGACAGAACTACACCCATATTTTCAAATATTGTTTATAATTGTTTGTTTACATTTAAAGGGGGATATGCTACAGAGATTTGCATTGGTACAGATCTTGGTTTATTGATACAAATTTAAGGTGAATATCATTATATGTTTATTTCTGCTCGTGCTTAAGGTATTGTGATTGTGTGGTTCATTTAAAATGTAATGTATAATTAAGAAATATAGGTTAATGGATAATCATCTATAATGGTCAAGCTTGTAGTCATGTTAGTTGGATTTTCTGACTATATGGAAATATATTTCAGTTAGATAGATATTCTTCAAATCTTTCAGAGACCTTCAGAATATTGCATTAATTGTTTTAAAAATTTAGGACTTTTCATAACAATGAGACACATCTGCTTCTGGTAGCACAAGCTGCTTCAAGAAGAAGATGGGAACCAAAGATGCCCCTTATGAAGTTTGTTAGCCATTTGGGCAAAAAATGCTCTTGCCTGGACTGTTTCACTGGACATGTAGGACCCACAGAGAAATGACTGCTGAACTTGCTTGAAGGTGAGATGATCCTTTGGGGGTACTGCTTCATGAAAGAGTCTGTAAGACATTCTGCAGGATACTAAATAAAGACTGAACTGTCCTTGAAATTTCCTGCTTCTTTGAAAAGTCTCCTGGATACTATGGGCCAGTAGGCTGAAGATGGATGCCCCAATAGCACAGAAAAACTATGGGTAACTGTCCAGTCAGCGAGATGTCTCTGTCAATTCTAGAGCGTTGGAAGTTGCTGACAATGCATTTCCTGTTTACTTAGGTAATATTATATCCTTCTGGAGTCTTGATGGAGTTGACTGATTTATAGTTATAGTTTTACTTAGTTATGATAAAAGATAAAGTAAATAGAAATATTGTAACTGTAATTCTTGCTCGAATTTTACTATGTTAAAGCCTTTTTTGTTTAGAAAAGGGGAAATGGTGTGGGAGGGCCTTCTGTCTGTGTGTTGCTTTTCTTGGTTGATTAAAGAAACTGCCTTGGCCTGCCTGTTGATAAGGCAGAACTTAGGCAGGGAAGATAGAACTGAATGCTGGGAGGAAGAAAGGTGGAGTCAGAGAGAGATGCTATGGATTTGCTGCCAGAGTCATATGCAGAACCTTGCTGGTAAGCCACAACCATGTGGCGATAAACAGATTAGAAGAAATGGGTTAAATTAAAATGTAAAAGTTAGCCAATAAAAAGGTAGAGCTAATGTGCCAAGCAGTGATTTAATTAATATGGTTTCTGTGTGGTTATTTTGGGGCTAAGCTGGCCGGGGCAGCTGGGAACCAACAAGTGGCCCCTCCTCCACCTGTTTATTCATTTCCCGGCTGCCGAGAATCCCAAAACAATCATACATACACTATATTATTTAAATCACTGCTTGCCCTATCACTTAAGCAAATTGCTAGCTAGCTCTTACATATATAATTAACCCATTTCCATTATTTTATATTTTATCATGAGGTTCGTGGCCTACTGGCATGGTTCCAAATAACAGCTTGGGTCATTCCCCTCTGGTGGCTCCATGGCATCCCTCTGACTCTGCCTACTCTCTCTATTTATATCTCTTCCAGCCTGGCTATATTCTGTTGAGCCATTGGCTACAAATGGCTTCTTTATTAACCAATAAAAGCGACACATATACAGAAGGACTTCCCACAGCACCATTTTTAAAGAAAAACAAAAATTTTCTTACATAAATTTATGTCAAAGATCAGCATTTGAAATTCCAGGCAAAATTACCAAACCAAACCAAATCAAAACTGTAAGTCATTGATTTAAAACTTTACTACCTAAATTTAATGCCCTGATGTGTGGGTGCATTAAAAGGAATAATATCAGAGGACTCTGGGAATATTTTATTCAGTAATATAGCACAAAGCCTCTAAAAGAGACTTATAGTAGGATTGAACTAACACCAGCAAGAGTCTGATCATTACACAAACCACCTAACTTTTGTAAACCTCAAAAGAAGTTTATATACTTGGCGTGACTGCTACAAGTGAGAACAAAATGAACACACTATTAATTAGAACAGTTCTCTGTACTCAGTATTTACAACATATAATTATCCATGTTCAAATTCCTTTGACTTAAATATTTGATATTATATTTGTAGTTACTCAAAATCAACATCAAACGGTTGCAATGGATAAGAGAGAATAATACCTAGGAAGCACATAGGTTAAACTGGGGAGATATGAATATGACAAACTATTCTTCAACTTGCCTGTGTGATCAGGTAAGTACTGTACACATGGTATGGTTAATGACCAGCAGCTGTGAGAGAGCTGCTGGAATGAAATGTGCAAAAGTTCATAGACATATGTATAAATACTCTCCATTTCAACATGAGAATTTATAGTAAAGGCCTGGTCCTTTGATTTGTCCTGATACCTGGTAAGTATATATTTATTACTGATTTGCATACAACAGGTCCCCAGCATGCTCTTGTGGTGAATGTGTGCATGGTTCTCAGTTTTGGGGTAAGTTTTGGAGGTGGTTAAAACTTTAGGGGGTACTTACATTAGAGGAAGTAGGTCACTTGGGACATGAGTTTGAAGATACTGTATTGTACTTTGTCATATTATTACTCTGTTTCTTGTCTACCACAAAGCGAGGAAGCTCTTCTTCACTCTCTTGATGCCAGTATGTTTTGATTCACTTCCAAGGAATACAGATTGGAAACACTGATGCTTTCATCCACATAAATGGTCCCCTTCAGTTGTTCATGCCATGAAGTTTGCTAGTGGTGAGAAAATGAAGTAATACACAATGAAATACTCAACAGTGAAACAAACAAAAAAACTTTGCATATGATGGGACCTACCTAGGTGTATATTTTGTTATTGAACTGTTCTTAATATGTGTATTTGTAATATTGTAATTTGTAATATGCAGCCAATCTTATCTAGATTTCATTTCTGTCAGGTCACATAAAAGAGAGTCAAAAGCCATCAGCAACTGTGTCTTACTGAATATGTGCACGTTATTTGCTCATGTTACTATTATTTCTACAACAAAGTATAACAATTATTTGCAGGTATTATAAGCAATATAGAGATATATTTAGAATATGAAAATACAATTTCATTTTATGTAGAAAACTGATCATGTTTATATTTTACTTTCTTTGATGGATACTAGAAACATACTTCACCTTTTCTTTAATATACTCAATGAGTACAGGAAAGCACTACATACGAATTCTAGACTCCTATGTCTCTTAAATTCAAATAGCTAGTACTATAGTCCTTACAAAAATAAACCAATATTTCTCCTCCACTGTACAGGCTATCTGCAAGTCTGTCTCTCCTATTTCTTTAATAGAATAAGAATTCTTACAACACAATAGTTGAAGTGGTACACTGAGCAATAGGACAGAAAAGTATCTGGAGTAGGGAGAGAGATACCAGTTAGAAAGTATTGAACATACATGTAGGGTGAAACATCGTTCTTCAGGTAACAATGTAAGAGACTACTTAAAAGGCTTCTACTATGAAATAAGTCACACCTGACTTTCTGACTAACAGATGATTTCATTTTGCTTCTTAAACCTTTAATTAGTATGGCATATGGCAGAAAACTTTTTAATTAAAAAGATTCCTGATATAATTAACCTACTAGAATCAATCCAGAAAATTTAAGAATGCCTCCTAAGTAAAGAATAAACCATTGCCATTTGGGTAGTTTAGCAAATTTTAGAGCCCCCCAAACTCTATAAAAATCAATTTTAAAAAGGAAGAAAAGGTAAAAAACTGAAAAGAAAAAAAATCTCTAAATCTTATGAAGCAATAAAAAAAATCTGAGAAAAATCAGCCAACTTTATATTTGCATATGAAGAATGATTCAAAACAAAATGAAGGAAAATTTACAATTTAGCTCATGGTCTGCCTAGCATGGTGTACAGGTATCAAACAATATACAATAAATTTCAGGGACAGTTAAGCTTCAGGTCTGGTGGTTAAATCACAGGCAGACTCCCACTGCAGATAGATATATTGTTGGAATGATAAAAACACTGAAGTAAAAATGTCTTATCGTACTTTAAGCATCTGACTTCAGAAGAAAAGGAAACAGTGGGGAAGATAACAAGTGGTGATAGGAACAGAAAAGAACTAATCTCAGAGCCAAAAATAAAAGGAAGAATCAAAGCAAAGCCACCTGTGTGACCTAGTTGAACAATCCCGGGGTGAAATGAATCAATCCAACTTACAATTTGTGGTCGACCTGCAGAAATGGATCTGGAAAAATCAAAGGGGAATGGTCAAAGCAGGGGGAGGAAGAGGCGGCTGGAGAGTCATTTGATCAAGCTCTGCATTGCTCCATCAGATGAGCAAATCAAACAGCTTTATTGTGAATTGCTGGCAGATTTATCGATTTTAATTCTGTTGAAATGCACATGTTCATTTTAGTGAGGAATGGAGTCAGACAAACAATGTGACCTAGTGCATTTAATATGTAGTTATCAAACTTTCAACTTTATCCCTTTACTCCAAAATCTTGGAAACCAGAACTCATAGATAACATTTAGCAAGTAAAATTAACTAATTAGAATTACAAACAAACATTGATAGTTTTGAATATTTAGATATATTTTAAAGCCTAAATATGCTTTGTTGGAAACATTTAATAGACAGTATAAAATTCTTTTAATGTTAGGGCTTATTCTAATTTATAACCTCTTCATTCTCTACTCTTCACAATGGAAAGTAGTACTTCAGAACAAAATTTGCATAACTATACATCTCATGAGTCTAGCAAATTTTACCTTGAGAAAATCTTTAAGTAAATAAAAAAGACAGGTTTCCAAGATAAAAGATAAAAACTCAAAATAAACTTATGACTCATTATCTCTATTATCAAATATTATGAAATAATGATATTAAGAAATTCAGTTAAATATTTCCATAAGGTTTATTCAAAGATGTGCATGGACAAGAAATAAATTACTTCTAAGCACATAGAGAGCGTGTCATTGAATACCTTAAAGTGTTTATATCATGTATTGTGGCTATCTAACTAAGAAGCTTAAAAACTGATTAGCAGTTGCTCCTTAACAAACTTATTCACATTACCCATGTATTCTTAGATGGGATTTGAAGAGTTTGGATTCATGCAGAGCAACGAGTTTACTATATCAGGGTGGTTATTATATGAATTTGACAAAGATATAACCCTGATTACATTCCCTAATCAGTCAACCTTACATGTAAATGTAACCATACAACAATTGGCCATGATCAACATAATGAAATTGTACATGTGTATTTATGGGAGCTGTGTGTTTTTGTTGTTGTTTTCTGCTTTCTTTTTAGTCTTTATTTATTTTTATTTTATGCATATGAGTATTTTATTTCTATTAAGTACATGCACACCTGTGAAGTGAGAAGAATACATCAATTCCCCTTAAACTGGAGTTACAGAAGGTTAGGAGCAGTTATGTGGACTCTGGGAACAAAATATGGGCATTTATGAGAACAGCAAGTACTACTAACCGCTAAGCTATCTTGTCAAGCAGTTTCTTGTTCCATTTATATAACATTATGAAATTATTAAATTTAGTGCAGATAATTTGAAAAAGAACTAAGGATCCTTCAACACAAAGAAACAAGTTAATTCAGAGAATTTCACTTGTTAGTGAAGCCAAACAATAAATATGCAGATAAATAAAGTTGTATATAGGAACAGCTTGATTGACCCTTGCTTGGGATTTCCATATGTGGCTTTGATCTGAACAGGTACAACTTTGGACCGACTGACATTCTGTTACTGTGCTGGTGGTTATCTATTTATTGTGAAAATATACACATAGTCAAGTTTCAGGGTTTCTACCTACTAAGTTACAGTGCAGATGGCTATGTAGAAATTCACAGTAATAAATTGCTTTCATTCAAATTGGTTTAATTAACATTTTGGATGGAAAACCATATTTAGAATGTGGTATCTCCCTTTGGTAGTGTTGAGTGTGTATCTGTGAGGGATATTAAGAAACAAGCAGAACTGCACTTTAGAAGAGATGAAATGATCCTGAGGAAATTGCTGCTTAGCTGAGCATTACTTGTTTCACCTTCAAAATATTATAGAGATAGATAAAACAAAATCTACATAGAATTACTAAGGACAAGCTTTTAAATATCTGTAATAGTACCTCCATCCAATGACAAATTTGATCTATAGCAATTAGTATGTTAATTGATTGAAATGTAATGTGTCTTGCTAGCTAGCCCAGTTAGGACACGGATCCCATTAGCAACTGTATAAGACTGTAAGTGATTTTTAATATTTGTGTGAAGAGGATCGTCTTTACTTTGCTTGCACTAGTGGTTATAGTTAGTGGGTAACTGAGGTCCTCAAAATACTTATTAATCCATAAATAGTGGTACAGTTTATAAAGTAGATTAAGGCTATATTTAATCCAGGTGCTTCATTGCAAGAAATTTTGCAATTAATTTCCAGAAACAGCCATTTTAGTCTTGTACTGTCGGGGTCCGGACCATAAATTATTTCTCTTCACCAAACCCCAACATAAACTCTCTCTGGACCAGCATGGAGGCATGGGAATAAAGACATAACTCACTTGGCTTTATCGGGAGGGAGATTCTCAGTGGTCCCTCATGAAGTCCTGAGTTCACATCCTGAAGAATTCCTCCTGTTTATTCTTCAAACGGCTTTTATACCAAAACATAAACTGAGTGGGGAATACCCCACATTCTGTCTCCTAGGTAAACAGGTGAATGCGTTTTGTCATGTCCGCATCTACCTATCTGCTGTGTATACCAGCTGTCAAATAGGCTTGAACTAGCATCTATATCAGGCATCCTCCAAATTACAAAGAAAGGAGCAACAACATCCTGACCTTTTGTTAGGGCAGTGACAGCCTGTCTGCAGGGCTACTTGACCACCTCAGGTGGGGCCTATGGCTTCAGAGACTGGCTGCTATACCATATAGAAATATGAGCCTACATTGCACAAATTTGATGAAATAACAAAGAAACACATTGATAGATAATTAATGACATGTTTATCCAAGAGTCCATCAATGACTTGTCAGCAGAGTCTTTGAAAGACTGAGACTGGAGTCTAGGAATTTTCTCAGATGCATTGGTTTTAACAGTCAAGAGGAACACATGCAAGTTGTAAAGTAAATGCAATTGGCATAAATAACTCTTATGTGTAAATATTGTACTAATATAGTTTGATAGGAGCCAGCATCCATTAGAACGACTGCCTCTGTACTGAGACTAAAATTTGGGACTAAAACTATATTTACTATTTTTAACTTTTGTTAACTAATTTGATTCCCTGACACATTGATCTTAGGAGCAACGATGTTCTTGAGAAATAATTTATTGTGAATTTGCTGAATCAATTTATTTATATTTACATGGCATAATTTTTTGCAAGTCACATCTAAATCTGTAGTCAAAGTATAAAGAGAGTCTTTTATCTACTAAAATAAACAGTTTAAAATATAACTTATAGAAGAAGAAAATCATAACCCTTTACCTCAATAAGCCCATGACAAGTGAGTTCTTTTCTTTAAACAGTACAATTGAGCAGAAGGACAATTATTATGTAACCTCTGCACCTTACACAGGTAGTCCACATTTCCACCATCACCATCTCTGCTGACATAGCAGCATCACCAATATCATGATATAAATCAGAGTTTCTTATGGGCTTGAACATTCGGTGACACTGGACCGATGGGTATGGGCTCCGCATTGCATTGAGGTCAGAATGAATGGCTTTCATAAAGCTCCCATGTTCTATTGGCTCATGCCTCCCCATAGCTATTGGCAACCATTGTGCTTCTACCACATTTAAAGTATTGCCTTTTACAAATATTATTATTGTTGTTCACACCATTGGGTGATAGTTCAGTCTTTTCTTTCACTAGTATTTCACATTTGATCTTCCTCCATTTATTTTTAAGACTGCATATTTCACAGTACCTTAGGGTAGAAAAATATTCCTTTGCCTGTGCACAAGCAATTAAGCCATCTTCATTGTTTTCAAATTTGGGTACATAATTAATTCTGTTGTAAATATGCTATACACAGTTATTGTATTTGAAAGTAACATGTATAAATAAAAGTTAAAGAGACAGTTTGAGATTAAAAAAAATAGAAAAACCCAAACACTGAGAATCAAATAAGTATATAAATATTTTCATCAAAAATTTGTAAAAATAGATTATAAACCATAAAATAAATAATTCATGTGTATATTATAATACTTGTATGTAGTTTAAGTATTGTACATATGAATGCAAACATGTACTTGTATGTAAATGAGTGTGTAGGTGCAAGACTGGAGGTCAGAGGTTGATTTTGGAGTTCTCAATTGCTTTTCCACTATACTTTTTGAAACAGGGATTCTTACCAGAACAGAAACTCAATTATTTCATTACAATGGCTGCCAATGAACTTCGGGGATCTTCCTTTCTTTCCCTTCCCAATGCTGAGGTTACAGATGTGCACTATCATGCTTAGTATTGGGTTTGGAGACTGAAGATATGAACTCCGGCCTTTTGTTGTCATGGAAAGTACAGTACTGATTAAACCATCCTCCCAATATCCAAAGACAGAATTTATCAAAATATATCACAGATCTGTTTACAAATGTTCATATATCATGTATTAAATAAATATATATACATAAATTCAATCAAAACGCACTTTTAGGATTTTAGAGAAAATCTAGATAATGTGATGTGTCATTATGGATACCATTAATATCATATTAATACATAATATGAATACATAATACAATTTGAGCTTCTTTTTATGGATTCAATTATATTCCAGGTTCAATTTTAATGCCATTATATTACAATCCACTTAAGAATCTAATTCTACATATTCTTATTATTCTCCTTCATTAATGGGAAAATAGCAGGCCTGAAGCTTGTATTACTTATAATGCATTTTCAAACTCAGATAGTGTAACATCGATGTCCTCCATTATTTTTCTAAGTATCTGCAAATTCATACAAAACTACTTGTGGAAACACTAGCAAATAAAACCCTTTAGCCATAATGATTCAGATTGAAAGTGGGCAGTGCAGGTGATAATTACTAAAGTATTTTAAATTTCATCAGAACACAAATTATGAGTAATTTATGATGGTACAAATAGAAAATTAAACAGTGCCAAAGAAAATGTTAATTTAGAATTGTTCCACTAGGGCCAGTCCCTGGACATCAAGTAGTTACAAAACACGAAAAACAGATACATATATTCATCTTCTTAAATACCATTTTTGATAACAGTACAAAAGAGATAGCATCCATCAGTTGCTGAATGAAGCCTCTCTGATTACAACTGGGCTAGGCACCAATCTACAACAGTATATCTTAGGCATCATTCCATTGGCATTTTTTCTGCAGTCTGGCTTGGTTCTATCTTAGGTCTCCAGGTCATCCAGTCTGTGGGTCCTGGTGCTCCAGGCAGTTTCAAGGGTGGGGTTACTCTCCTGGCATGGGCTTTAGGCTAAACCAGTCATTGGTTGGCTACTCCACAGCCACAACATTAGGTGGAGTTAGGGAAAGCTGCAGATGATGGGAAGACAGAATTCTAGGAGGCAGAGAGGTCAAGGACACTGCAAGAAAACCCACAAAATCAACTAACCAGGGGTCATAAGGTATAGGCAGAAGCTGCTCGTTCATTCCCAGCTGCCCAGCCTGAAATAGCCACACAGAAACTATATTAATTAAAATAATGCTTGGCCTGTTAGCTTGAGCTTCTTATTAACTAACTCTTAAATCTTAAATTAACCCATTCCTATCATTTTATGTTTTATCATGAGGCTTGTGGTTTAACATAAAGCTCCCAGGCATCTGTCTCCTTCAGCAGCTACATGGTATCTTTCTGACTATGCCTTCTTTCTCTCTCCATTTCTGTTTCGATTTCCCACTTGAATATATTTTACTCAGCCAAAGGCTCAAAGCAGATTCTTTATTAATCAATGGTAATAAAACATATTCACAGCATACAGAGGGACATCCCACATCAACAGGGTCTCACAGAGACTGAACCCACAACTAGGTAACCTACATGGGACTGACCTAGGTCTCTACATATATGTTACAGTTGTATAGCTTGGTCTTCTTATGGGACTCCTAACAGTGGGATCAGGGGCTGTCTCTGACTGCTGGTTTTCAAGATCCTACTCCTCATACTGAGTAGCCCTACCCAGCGTTAATACATTGGGAGGTGTTTAGCCTTACTGTAACTTGATATGCCATGCTTTGTTGATATCCAAGGGAGGCCTGCTCTTTCCTGGACAGAAATGGAGGAGGAATCAATGAGGAGCGGGGACAAAGGGAATTGTGACAGAAGGATATAGGGGGAGGGACTGGAAGGAGAGGAGGAAGGGGAAACTGGGCAAGGATGTAAAACAAACAAACAAATAAATTGACAAATAAATAAATAAATAGAGATAACATACGATAATTTTGGAAGTAGTATGCAACATATATATGAAAAGGAAAAGACAAAGAAGCCAAAAGCTTGCAAGTCAAATGAATCAGTGAATATGGTAGAAATCTAATAAATTATGAAGCACATTTGATTTTTAAAGCTTAGTTTTCATAAAATTGACTTTATTCAACAAATTGAAGGGTAGTTTGACATTTGAATGATCTGAAGGTATGTACTTTAGTTAATGATGGCTTCATGACTTAGTTTGAATTTTTTGTTTGTTTCCTCCCAATGCAAAAGTCAGCTCTGAGAGGCAGGCAGAGCTCTGTGAGTTCGAGACCAGCCTGGTCTGCAAGAGCTAGTTCCAGGCCCTGTCTCAAAAAAAAAAAAAGTTAGCTCTGAAAAAAAATGCAGAAAAGTAAAGTGTGGATGTTAGTTCCTGTGGAAATCAATGTAAGAAACCTAGGAATCTTGGAAGTTCTTATGTATACAGATGGAGGCCCATGGAGTATTTGAGGGCACATAGATAGCATGAGAAAACAATTTGATTTTGCTGTAGTATGGTTTCTTTTTTCTTTCCTCTGAGTTCATCTTTTCTCTACCATTGTCGGATCACATGAACCAAAATAAATCCATTTGGTAGAGATGCATTAAATTCAAAACACCAAAGAGCAAAATTGTACATTGTCAAATATCTGTCTGCAGATATATTTTAAAGTTATTTAATTTTATCATGGATCATATCTTGCATTTCCAGATTCAGATGTAAAATTATAGAGAACAATGCAATTAAACTACATCAGCAGCTAAATATTAATGGGTTGAAAGGTATAAATATCCCTTTAAATTTATGAAGGCATTATCTATGAAATGAGTGGTCATAGACAGCATATGACTAAAGACACACTCAAATATGGCATCCCCTGCATAGATTTCAGAGTAAGAGAAAGACATCGTCTACTTCTAGAACTCAATAAATGCCATATGCATTAATATTTTAAAGTTTTTAAATGTATTCTAGTATATGCAAGTGGATAGAGACATTTTAGTTATGTAGTAATAAATCATAATAAATTATGCAAATGCACTGAGATGCTTTGGAAGGATCCCCACCCATCCACAGATAGAAGACCAGCTAAGCAAAGGAATGCCATCAACTGTTTTTTTTGTTGTTGTTGTTTATTTGTTTGTTTGGTTTTTTCGAGACAGGTTTTCTCTGTAGCTTTGGAGCTTGTCCTGGAACTAGCTCTTGTAAAGCAGGCTGGCTTCATACACACAGAGATCCATTTGCCTCTGTTTCCTGAGTGCTGGGATTAAAGACGTGCACCACCACCTCCCAGTGTCAATCAACTATTCTAAGAGTATTACAGTTCTTAAGCTAGGCAGTGTCTTTCCAGGTGATTTTTATCACTCCATATACTTTGCCTTCTTAAATATTTAATAATAATTCAAGTGAACCAGAATAAATATGAGGTAAGAGAACATTATGGGTTGAAAGAATGTTCTCTTTTTCTGCAGTAATATTTTACATTCCGTCTGAGAGGCAGAGTACAGCTGGTCAATCAGTCTTTTTAGAGGCTAAGCACATTTTATTATGCTTCAAAACTTGAAGAGAAGAGGCCTGTAACTATGTTGGGACCATTTACATTACACGTTTGAGTTAATGTCTGTGGTATATCACTCATTTTCAGATAAATAAACTACTACCGACAATCCTGACCATTTCAGTTCAGGGCAGATGGCTTTAGGGTCAATAAATTTGACAGAAATAAACTAAGTAACCCTTTTGCTCAGCAGTTCTTAGCACACTCTGATAGATACTGTGAAACTAGGACTGGGAGTCTCAGGCTGTTTGTATGTACATAGGACAGTAAATACAGTCATGAAAATGATGTTATATGATTCAAATGACTATTTTGTAAACATAAATGAGCCTATAAATTTCAACTTTGTCAAATTTTAAAAATGGTAACAAGGAAGTAAAATATATGCAGCTTAAGAAGATACATGGAGGGTTAGTGGGGGAGCAGGAAGGGAATGGGAGAAGGGGAGGAAGGGTCAGTTTTTGAAGTAGACTAAAAATTAACAAAAAATAAATAAAACCTTATTTTAGCTGCAAAAAAAAGAAAATACATGGAATTTATTTTGCTATTTTAAAGAAGTATTTATTTTTAGGGAACTAGATATATGCTTGTGTGTTAACATAGCGAATCTTTGCAGTCCATTTATCATTAGATACATGTTCTTTCTTCTTATGGATGAGGAAAATGATTTGCAATGGTCATGTTAATAAACTGTTGGTTTTGATGAAATGCTAAGTACATCTACAGTAGCAGTCAAAAACAATGACATCTTGAAATTTTTAAGCAAATGGATAGAACTAGGAAAAACCATGCCAAGTGAGGTAACCCCATTCCAGATAGACAAACATGATATGTAACATGGTATGTACTCAACTCATAAATGGATATTAGAAACAAAATAAAGGACAACCAGCCTATAGTCCATGATCTCAGAGAAGCTAGGTAACAACGAGAACCCTACGAGAGACATACATGGATCCCCCTGGGAAGGGGAAACAGACAAGGACCCTTGAGAAAATTGGGAAGGGGTGGGAAGAAGGGAGGGTGGAAGGGGAGGTGGAGGAGAGCAGAAGAGGGAGGAGGAGAACATGAGGGAATGGAATGCTCAAGAAGGGGAAAGGACAGTAAGGGAGAGAAAGGAAAGATATATATTGATTGAGGTAGCCATTAAAGTTCTAGAGAGAGCCTGGTGGTGGTGGCCCACGCCTTTAATCCTAGCACTCAGGAGGCAGAGGCAGGCAGATCTCTGTGAGTTCGTGGGCAGCCTGTTCTACAAGAGCTAGTTCCAGGACAGGCTGCAAAGTTACAGAGAAATTCTGTCTCATTAAGATAGATAGATAGATAGATAGATAGATAGATAGATAGATAGATAGATAGATAGATAGATAGATAGATAAAAGGGCTAGAAAGAAACATGACACTAGGAAATGTTCAACATCCTTAGTCATCAGAGAAATGCAAATCAAAACAACTCTGAGATTCCATCTTACACCTGTAAGAATGGACAAGATCAAAAACACTGATGACAACTTATGCTGGAGAGGCTGTGGAGAAAAGGGAACACTTCTGCATTGCTGGTGGGAATGCAAGCTGATACAACCCCTATGGATGTCAGTGTGGCGATTTCTCAGAAAATTAGGAAACAACCTTCCTCAAGACCCAGTAATAGCACTTTTGGGTATATACCCAAAAGATGTTCAATCGTGCCACATGGACATGTGCTCAACTATGTTCATAGCAGCTTTGTCATAGCCAGAAACTGGAAGCAACCTAAATGCCCCTCGATCGAAGAATGGATAAAAAAAAGTGGTACATTTACACAATGGAGTACTACATAGCAGAAAAAAATAACGACAGCCTAAATTTTGCAGGAAAATGGATGGAACTAGAAAGCATTATTTTGAGTGAAGTAACCCAGACACAGAAAGACAATTATCACATGTACTCACTCATAGGTGATTTTTAGACATAAGGCAAAGAAAACCATCTCACAAACCACAATCTCAGAGAATTTAGACAACAATACGGACACTAAGAGAGACCTACATAGATATAATCTACGTGGGAAGTAGAAAGTATAAAAAGACAAGATCTCCTGAATAATTTGGGAGCATGGGGACCTTGGTGGAGGGTTGAGGGAGGGAGGGGAGTGGCAGGGAGGGGAGCAGAGAAAAATAAAAGAAAATAAAAATTAACAAAAAAAGGAAAAAAAAGAAGTTAAACAAGTAAAAACTGTAATCCTATATTGGGTGCACAGCTATACCTCAGCAATCTGCAATAAATTGAAAGCATACATCTATAAGGGTATAAATTTTCAAACAATATTCAGAAACCTTCAAAACCTTCAATACAGGACGGCTGAGATTAAGATTTTGGTTGTTTGCATGTCATATATGATGATAACCTTTAACATTAAAAATGGTAACAACTAAACTGAATGAGTTCATGCCACATCTTGGTCCTGCTCAGGCTTTCTTAGATACTGTTAAGTATGACTTCTTAATGGACACATGAGAACACTATTACAAACACAATGTGTGGGTAAAGTGACTCCCCTGTATATATCTACAAATATGTCTATGCATCTATGCACTCTTAACAGTAAACATGGGCCACATGGAGTTGTTACGTGGTCTATGTTTCCGTTATTCAATTTAAATATTTTTATTTTATGTATATGGGTGTTTTGCCTGTATGTATATATTTACTACCTGAATGTCTGGCGTCTGAGTAGGCCAGAAAGGTCAATGGATCTCCTGGGACTGGAATTATAGATTGCTGTGAGCTGCCATGTTGATATAAGTAACAAACCAGTATCTTTTAGAAGAGCAGTCAATGCCTTAGCCACTGAACATCACTCAAGACCCTTCGCTTGGTCTTCCTCTCTGTCATTTTCTCTGGGGACATAGCTTTCTGTCTCTCTCAGTATCTTCTTCTTTCTCTTCTGCTCTCTGTATCTGTCTCTCTCTTTCTCTCTTACTCCCTTTCTCTCTAAAAAAAGGAAAAAAAAAAGACCCTTCCCTTGGTTAAATAAAAAAAAAACTGTCTTGACCTTTTGATAGGGCAGCCCTTAGGTGGACAAAGTAGACAAAACAAAATACTGTGAGAAAAAAGGCAGTGTGACAGACGCCATGTTTTTTCAGCCTGAGATGGATATAGGTTAGAATCTTTCCCCGTAAGCCACGACTCATGGTGTCACACAAATTATTAAAAATGGGTTAAACAAATATGTTACAGTTAGCCAATAAGAGGCTAGAACTAATGGGCCAGACAGTATTTCAATAAATACAGTTTTTGTGTAATTATTTCCGGGATAAGCCAGCCGGGTACTGGGAACGCGACTTGTTCCTCATTATTACAGTTTGGCGGCCAACGTGGGGCATGAACCTACGACCCTGAGATTAAGAGTCTCATGTTTGCCGACTGAGCTAGCAGGGCATTGGGAACACGACCCGTTCCTCATTAATACATTCCCTTGTTATTAAAAGAATAGTGCTAACATTTTAAAACTCCTGAGACTGTTTCTCAATAAATTCTACAATTGGCTATGTGGGTATCATCTCACTAAATAAATTAGAAAAATCTATCCTATCTCAATTACCTAACACAATGACTAGAAAATAAGACACAATATTTGTTGAACTTAATAATTTTAAAAACAATAACCTTATTAACTAGTCAAGAAATCACAGATTTGAAAGAAAATATTTCAATTACTAACATAATCACTAATTATAAAAGCATGATATACAAAATCCAATATTATGAGTAATACATATTAACAGATGAATTATGGTTTATTATTATTTATTACTATTGATGTTAGTTGAGTGGAGAGCATATTTGGAACTTTATATACATTAGACAAACATGCCAGTGAACTACAGCTTTAGTTTTATAATTTTATCTTTATGGATAATAAAGTGATATTTTTCCATTTCTTTAGTTAGTACAATGTCTGAACCTTTGTTATAAAACTGTGGGCTACTGGTAGCTGGTGGAAGAGAGGTAGTCTTCCATAAATGTGTTGCACTGTGCATGTAGACCATACTTTAGTAGAATTTCAAGCATTTAAGAGGGTCAGGAAAGCACAGACTACAGTTAAGATTAAAAAAATTTACAAAGTTGGGTTGGTGAACAAGGTAGATCTAGGAGGAGTTAGGACAAGGGATAAATATGATCAAAATATATTGTACAGAATTCTCAAATAAACAATGAAACATGATAAAAACCAGGCTTTGAAACATTTCTTTTGCATTTTTTAATTTTTTTCATTTCTATATCTTGTTATTTATTTTTAAAATATACAAATCAATTCAAATTGGGTAAGATAGCTTTTGCAGTTCAGAATGCTCAGTCCTGGAAAATTCTCTATTACATTAGCAGTGAACTGGGCACTTTTCCTGCCTCATGCTGCATCTTCAAATCACCAACAACTTCTGGGTAATTATCTGCCATTCTCAGTTCTATTCTTTCACACATAAAAATCAGAAAAAGAAATTTTAAGAGGATATGGTAGGTAACCCTCCTCACAGGGAGCAGAGGAAAGTGTGTGTGCTGTACGTGTTCTTCTTCCTCATGGAGTTATTGCGTCCTGGGCGCTCCCACTGTCATCACGCCGTGTAACTTAAACATAAGTGAAGCTGTGTGAAGATACATACGTTATTACAATGTACAGTAGCATGCACTGTCTGTGGACATATACTCTACTGAAAACGACTTTCTGACATACAGTCCTTTTCACACAGTGTTGCTGAAAGATGTTAACACCATCTTCCATGTTTTATGTTTTATTCTTTATATGAATTATTTGTTCACACTAATGATCCTTTTTACTATAAAATCTGTATTTAGAGTCTTTTCTTGCTGTGCTGTCTCTTTGTACCCTAAAAGTTGCTTACCTTTAATTTACTTTGAAAGGGATGCATAATACATATATTTTTATTTTCATGTCACCTCGTGTTACCTCTCTGAAACATCTTGACTATATAATCTACTAAAGACAGGTAGAATAGAATGTCAGTTACCAATCATAGCCTTTGGGAATTTCATACTCCAGAATTTTTGATAGATCCTTTCATATTAGTAAAATGCTAACATGGTGGCAATAATTTATGTATGTAAAGAGCCTTTGTTTGCTTTGAAAAATAAACTGTCTTCAGGTTCTTTGATAAAGAGCATTGCTTGTGTCATATACACAACAGCAGAAACATCTGGTGTTTACGCATCTTTTGCTAAATTGCAGATGACTAATTATTTTCCATGTGTCAGGAAAACAATTGATTAATTACCCTTCCTTGTTAGCCTAATGTTCTGCAACTAAGATATGTTCCTTTAAGTATTTTGCCCCTTTTCTATATTTTCTGACATTTCTTAAATTTCAGTATATTTATTTCCATAATTTTTCAGAAGCTCTCTGTTGTTTCCATGCTTCATGAATTTTAAATATCATTTAAGAGGCTTAGGGAAATTCTTTTATGATTTAGAATGTATGAACAAAAATCAACGTGGAGTTTTTACATCTTTACACGGCTAAGTCTCCCCATGATAAAAGCACTTGCTGATTTGTTTATGATTTTACATGTATTTTTGTAAACTTTTGTGGATATTGTATGCTTGTACATTTTTTATAATTTTAAATACTATGTCTATGAAAATTTAAAATTGTATTTTCAATATATAAGTAGGATATGGATTATTTTATATTGATTATTGGAATATTTGTATGTTGATGTCATAATGCTGATTTGAAGTTTGAGACAGTAACAGAGTTTAGAATTTAATAGAGAAGCACATTGGACCTAATATTACAAAAGGAACTGGATTTTAAACTGTTAATCCCGATCCTGTTATATTTCACATTTCTGGAGAGTAGCAGTTACTTTAAATACTTGCTTGTGTTATTATTTTACTTTCACTATTCATAACAACCCCCATTTTCTTCTCTCTATAGCCTTCTTTTTCAGTCATGTTTTGAAATAAAATCATATTTAGAGATCAAGGACCGGTAAGAAAGAATGAGAACAAAATCTTCTTATTAGGAGCAGACACAGATTATGGTTCACATGCAAACAAAGGGAATCATGGAACATGTGTTAGTGGGGGAATCACAGGACCGGTGGTCAGTAAAGATAATCATGATAGACCTGTCAGCAAAGGTAGTCATGGCATGTGTGTCAACAAAGAGAATCAATGTACCCATGCTAGTTATGGGAACCCTTCACTGTCAATGGATACAGTTTTAAGAATCCTACTTGGCAAGGCTTATCATTTTAAGTGAACACTGATGCTGGGTGTTATATATTTTGTCTTTTCCATTAGGATATAATCCCTATCCCACCATCTTTTTGTATTCTAAGTAACCACACTCAGGAAATTATATTCAGAGCTTGTGGGGAAGACCCAGACATTCTGGACTCTATTGGGTTCAATAATTTTGGAAGGAGTTGAGCTGGACGTGCTGAGGTACACTGATATTAGGTGCTTTAGAGGAGCATACTAAAGGGAGGTAGCTGTCATGTTTCCTATCATGGGTCTCAGTCTCTCTCAGTTAAGAACTGCTGCACTTCTCAAATCTCTCTGGCATTTAGAAAAGACAATATGATTGACTTCTTTGTGATGGTACATGATAGAATGAAATGCACAATTATGAATCATTGCTTTCATGATAGCTATCGTTTCTGCTCATTAATTTTGGTTTGCACTTTAGAATATAAATTTTTAGCATATTATGAGAAGACAAGAATGTGCACTCAGCTTAAAGAAAGGGAAGAATGAAGCTGAGTCCTAGACTCTATGTGCTTGTTCTGGACTTCCACCAGCTCCCTCAACTTATTTCCTGACAGTTTCTACCTCAAGCAAGCAAACATTACTCTTGAAGTAGAAAGATCTATATAACCAATTTATTTTCAGTGTATTTAATTTTATAATTCAATATTCAAACCAACTGGTAGCATACTATATATGTTATATATTATATGTGTTATATATATGATATCACAAATTTGAAGAATTAAATAAAAAATTTGTTTCTTTAACTATATGGTAGATAATATTATAATATTTCTTGAATATATTAATAATGTTAATAAATAGCAAATAACACTTATATCAAATGTGTTATGTGTATAAACATAAACATACTTTAAAAGTAGAACAATTTAAAACTTCATTCTGTGCTTTTAAAATTCATTTTTAATTTATACTTTTTTATTATACAATGGTAGATTCCATCATTTCCAAACTTTTGCACAACCAGCCATGCTTTACTTCTGGATAGTGTGAAATGGTTCTTTTGAAGGAAGATAGCCCAACAAACAGAAGGGGTTGGATCAGAGACAGCATAACTGTGTGGCCACTGTGCAGTAATACAGACGTTTTTATTCTAAAAGTGAAAATGATTGAAAGGGGAGCCAAGGTGATGTCTCATAGTAACTTTGAGTCACAGGTGGGGCAGAGGAAGCAAATAGGAGGTACCTATGTATCCTCAGTCAACACAGCCTTTGTAGCCTTTCTGTAAGCAAGGTCTGGTGATTACAGAAAAAAAAACCAACGGTGTGAGCAATTTTCCTAGAACCTTGCACAATAACAGAGAACACTAAAGAAGCAAAGCATAGGATAGGAAACTGAGCAGTATGTTAGTGGTAAATGCTGAAAAGCCGTATACAGTCTAAGACAACAAACATTAAAATTTCTCTGCACTACTACTACTAGAATACTGTCACTAGCATTAAAATATATGTAAGTATTGCTCAGTCTCATCGTTATGGCGATTTGTTAGTTGAAGCCTCTGGAAAGGACCAACAAACAGTAAAGGGATGTGACAAGTGTAGCAAACAGCAGAAGGCTGTGACAAGTGTAGCAGTCAAATGAGTTAGTTTGCAGAGCTGTGGGCATCTAGGGAAATCTTCCGGCTGTGTGTAGAATGTACACGGGACTGGACATGCTTATGAAAGTTATAAATTCTTATAACATTCACTATAGCACGCAGTAAACCCTGCCAGAGGCCATCTAAATGGACTGAATATATTTGTTTACCTGTGTTCCACTCCACTGTGGATTCATAATTACCAGGAAGCTCTTTCAGGCACATACAGAAATCAGTCTTACTGTATTATTTGCATTTACTTCTGTCATGTTTTCTCCTCCATGAAAACCGTATGAACAGTTGATGGTTTTAAAGGTGATAGTTATGGATGAATTAGAAGTGTATTTGTCAGTTCAACAAACGCTGTGTGCTATTTTAACAAATGGAAAGCACCCACAAGAAGTGGTGTAGTTAAATTAAACAACCAAACTTCACATGCTAAAGAAAATTAAATCTAAAATTTTCATTATTCCATTGAGTTTCAGGCCTTTGTCACTGGTTATTTTAAAACACAGAGTGAAGACTTAGTACTATTATATTACTAAATTTACATAGTAATAAACTGGTCTTCAACTTCTTATAATTCACAAACATGAGTGGTGTGTGTGTGTGTGTGTGTGTGTGTGTGTGTGTGTGTGTGTAAGAGAGAGAGAGAGAAAGAGAAGCATAGAGAGAGAGAGGAGGGAGAATGACAGAGAGACACACAGAGGAACAAACACAATACAAAGATGGGAAGAAAAATGGGGGTAAGGATAGAGGAAGATTTGGATGGGAAGAAATAGGGGTTGGATTTAATCAAAATAGAGTTCATGTATATATTAATAATAAAACCTACTTACACTTAAATAATTTGTATAATTTAATGTTAATAAAAATATTTATTAAGGGCATAAATGCAATTTTATGTATTATTTCTTAAATTCGGCACTTCTATTCAATAACATTTGATGATCCTGTAATTTTGCCCATGTTTAGAGCAAATTTATAGCTCTGAAAATTAGCTGGAACTTTAGTTTTAAAACATGAAGATAAAAGATCACCATACTAATGTTATGTAAAACAGCTATATACTTGTTGAATTGCCCTCTGACTACAGAGTAATGGCCTGTGATTTTTAATACTTTTGTTTAAAATCCCATTTTTATCGTTCAAAAAATGGGTGTTGACCCTACACTGTAGGTTCCGATTTATCCACTTTCCATTCAGTGAACCTCAAATGATTTTGAAACAGTTCTGAAGAAACCATTGAACATATGAAAGTATTTTATGAGAGCTATATATTTTTAAGCGAGTTTCCATTACACAAGGGTTTAAATTGCCCAAGTTATAAAAGGATTATTTTTCTAACAAGTGAATTTGTGTTCTGTTCCTCATGCCCTTTTGTATCTAGAGTTTCTCTTTCAGAGAAGTTAAGATCAGCTCTGCTGACACCCAGGCAATTAATTCTTTGGCTATAGTTCACTTGATTCGCATCTGCTTAGGAGATACTAGGACCTGAATTTCACTTACCCTGGATAGGTCTTTGAATGCAGAGAAAGGGTGTTGTGTGAACTGAGCTTTATCTTGTTTAACACTATACAGGGACACACATAGATGGGGAAAAGCATGAAGGTCTTCAATTGGAAAGCTGTGCTCATTGCAAACCCTGTTTTGATGTCACTCTGTTTTTTTAAGGTAAGAAATTGATACCATTTCTTTGAATAAAATGTATCCTTTAAATTATGTCATTTTCTTATTCAACATTTTTATGAATATACTAAGGAGTTAGAAATTTTTCTCAAACTGAAATGTAATTATATAAGCCTTTTAAAATGTATTCTGAGACATCAATTTTTATAATATGAAATAAATAGGATGAAGAAAGAAATTTTTTGACCCATTTCCACAGAGTATACCTGATAAATAGCCAAGGCCATTTTACTTGACTTCCTTCTCAAAACTGTTCTTTAGACTTCTCCGTGTAATTCCAGCCACTGTGACACTCTGAGTTGTGAAACCTGGACACTGTTTTTATCTGTGAGAGCAAACAAACTCAGAGAAGATCATGTAATATCTTAATGTCGGGGCCATAATCATCCTCCATCTCCTCCCTCACCTCTCTGTACATGTGTGTAGTTTGTTTTGATGTGTGTTGCAGCACAGCAAAACTCTAATTGGTCTTAATACTAAAAACTCAGAGTCAGTTATTAGGGGCAGAAAACTGAAGGATCAGAAAACAGAACAGCCAGCCACTAGTGAAGTTCTCATACTGAAGGGGGACGATCCTGTCTCTAGGAAGCCCCAGACTCAATACCCGTCTCCTCCTGCCTTATATTCTTCCCTCCACCCAACCATATCACTTCCTGTCTCCACTTCCATAGTGCTGGAATTAAAGGTGTGAGCCACCACTGCTTGGCTATGTTTTCTTTTAGATCTTGTATAGCCTAGGGTGTCCTTGAACACACAAAGATGTGTCTGTCTCTGCCTCCTGAATTCTAAAGGTGTGTGCCACTACTGCCTGGCCTCTATGGCTAACTAATTGCTAGCTATGCATGTTGGTCTTCAGGAAAGCTTTATTTGTTAAAGCACAAACCAAATATCAGCACAATGTGTAGAGGCAAATGTGCATGCACATGTGGAGACGGGGAGATGAGGATTCAGTCACTCTCCACTTTAATTTTGAGATACGGCTGCTCTTCAAACCTGAATTTCACCAATTCAGCTAGACTGGCTGGCCACTGAGTCCCAGGCAGCTTGCTGTCTCCTTCTCAATGCTGAGATTGTAGTGCTTAGAATGTGTGTCTGGGTTCTAAGAGATAGAACTCAGGTCCTCCAATCCCACCACATTGAATGTCATTTTAGCTGAAATGAAACTGAAAGAATTTTGTTTGTGTGTTCATATTTGATATAACTGTAAATATAATAATACAACCATGCAACCTTTAAATTTATTTTTAATATTTTGTTGTAAACATTTTCTTATAAGGAAACTACTTGTGACAAATATTAAAAATTAGATTCTCAGTGTCTCTGTGTGCACAACAGTCCCAGTAAATACATTGTGTAAAGGCACTGTATCTAATATGAGATCAGTTTACAGACTCCTTCCATTTAGTTATCTAAAATGAATTTGACATATATTAATACATTTTAATTTTGATGCAGATACATAATGATCTAAATATGGTCCTCTGAATTAGTATATATATACTTATATTTGTAGAGTTCATTAATTTATTTTAAAATAAGTCAGCATTATAATTCAATTTATGCTCCATATGCAAATATACAATGCATAAATTTATTAACCTGTAAATATGAATTCAACATGCAGGTATTTTAATGAATATTTTAGAGAGATTTGTACTCATTCAAATATATTACCTTAATCTTATTAAGCATTCATTTCATAAATATATAGTGGTATTGTACTTTCTTACATATGTCTTAATTATATAAAAAGGAATACTGTCCTCTACCCTCACCCCCACCCCCCACCCCTCCTCCCTCAAGATAGCCCTTTCCTCGGCGGGGCTTTGGTACCCCAGCACTCTCTCTTCCTGCACTGAGATGGGTGGCACACACTGGTAAGGTCCAGGTGGGCTTCTTTGTTCCACAGGACCCTGAACCCTCCCTCCCTCCCGCAAGATCACCC
>PVIU01008466.1:0-83089 GCA_004026605.1 Ondatra zibethicus
ACGCAAATTTTGAAGTCAAAATACCTTTACTTTGGTTAGGCTTAGCAACCCTCACAATCAAATATCTCCCTGCCGTCTCGTGAACAGTCAAAAAATTCAAAGAAACACAATAGTATACATAATACAGACTCTCTTTATATTTTTCATCTTTTAGTGGCTTTTTATTGTTACTTTTACTTTCTCTTTAAAGACTTTAATTTTTAAAACTATTTCTCTATATATCTATCTATATACATTTTCTTTTTTTCCTAAGCCTATTTAAATTTCTGAAACACACTATGACCCAGTCAGAGGTTTATTTTTTTCTGATGTCTTTGTTGCATAGCTGTAATACTATTATGATTGTTTTAAACTGTCAGCGCGGGTGTGGCTAGGATCAGAGCAGCTTTGCCTAGTGGTTCTACACTGCTCAGCTTTCCAACATGGCAGAAATCTGTTTACTCCCAGCTCTGTGGGCGTGTTTAATACTGGAACTCTGAGAAGCAGTTGGCCCATGCTGCCACCAAATAACTTGCAGCACAATGCCCACAAACCTCATTCAAGTTCTTTGTAGGAGGACCTCCCAAAAGAGGCAAAACTGTTTGGGGAAAAAAAACCAAAAAACAGAAAGCCATTTCTTAAAGAAGCTACACAATATTTGCTGCTATGTTGAATCAGGGAGTTCTTCTTTTAAAAGAGCCACACTTCTGCTTGCCATCAGCAAACTGAGCATATGTGAGAAATTTGTGACAACCATAAAGTTCCAATTGACTCCATTATTGTTGGTATTGAAGTCCTTTTTTAAGCTTTCTGAGGCTTTATGTGGATGTATCATGGCCGAATGTTGTGTGTCATTTTATTAAACAGAGATTGTGTTATTGTTTCCCCATTGCCCAAATCCAAATAATCACACAGAAAATATATTAATTATAACACTGTTTGGCCAATGGTTCAGATGTATTCCTAGTTAGCTCTTACATCTTAAATTAACCAATTTCTATTAGTCTATGTATTGCCACGAGGCTGTGGCTTACCAGTAATGTTCTGGCAATTTTCTCCTTTGGCTGCTACATGGTGTCTACTTGACTCCACCTACTCTATATATCTCTGTTTGGATTTCCCATCTGCTTTAACTCTGCTAAGTTATTGGCAAAACATCTTTATTCATCAACCAGTAAAAGCAACACATATTCAGAAGAACATCCCACATCATTGTTCTGTATGGCTAATCAGTGTGGCTGTTTTACTCTCTGAAATTCAAGCAAGCTTTATTTATTAAAACAAAGATGAAATATCACTACAGTATCTGACTGTAGCATCATTTGTATAATTTAAAGTTTTGTGACCTTCCTTTTTCAGAGACTATTTTGAAATGTCAAGGTTTTTTGTTTTTATGTTGTTTACCATTTCTCATCTCTGTTTTTCTAAATTTAGCAAAACATGCTTTGTGGGGAAACTGGACATTCTCAAGGGATCCTGAGAGTTGAGGAGGAGTGAGCAGAGAAGTTGCCCATGCATGCTCATCACAGAAATTCAGGACCTCTAGTGTGAAGTCTGAATTCTCGTTATGTTGGCACATGAACATTGATCCCATGGCAACTAACATACAATGTAAAGACTTGTGCTCTACAGTGAAAATAGAAGTGCAATCTCAAACTTACTTATATAAGAGGTCTGGATTTGTCACCTTAACCTTTTCTGATATCATTTATTTTATGACTTACTTTTCTATATTTATCATCAATGTATAGTTTTCCTATCATACCAAAGTTGAAAGAGGATCAGAAATCCATCAATCAATATCAGAGCATCTAACTAAGATCTTGAAATGTAAAGCACACAGCCCATGAAAGCACACTTAGTAAGATTTTTTTTTAAAGACCACTTTTAATGTGCCTTCATTCTTAAATACAAGGAATGTTTCCTTGAAACATCTGGAGTTTCCTTTAATGGTATTTAAATTATACGTCTGCAACCAGGAGTCTCAAATCATAATCTTGAAACCAAACATGATTTGTAAAGAGCTCATGATTACAAGATCAAAAAGACTACATTAATATGACATCAGCTCATTAATTTGTACCTTCATCTGTGCCCTCCTGCAATTTAAAAATAGCTTCACTGATTATGGCAAGGTTTTCTTCCTTTTGGGGCAAAAAAAAGGTAGCATAATTGAATTTTTTGATGTTATCTTTGATGAACATTTAGAGGCTTAGAGCCAAACCTTATCTTGGAAAAATTTAAATTTATCTATACAAAACAGGAGAAGGACATAGATCTGAGGATGAATGTGAATTGGATATGCTGCTGCTGCACATTTCAGAGTAAAGTCTAGGAGTTATGTCTCAGCAAACACAGACAGAGAATTGTCATGCTTGCTTTCCTGTTAACATGTGTTTGTGCGTGTGTGATTTTTCTGGTCTTCCTGTGAATTCACCATCATTTAAATCAAATAAATATAAATTTCTGTGTAAGTAGCTAGAGGTACTTCGATGTGAAGGAATTCTTTGTATTTGGTACTTCCATTTTCTTTGCTCCCCTCCACCGTTTTTATGAAAACAAAAAAAAATCAAACATGTTTGCTGCTATTTTAATGTAGGTCCAATTGCTTTCCTTCTAAATCAGGGTGCTCTAGAGAATAAATGGTTTTTAATTTGTTGCTTTTTGTGACAAGATAAATTAGTAACCCAAAGACAAAACAATTGCTGATTATTTTTTAATACCTAGAAAAACCCTTCACTTTGGTCATTTTTATGGAGTAGTTTCTCTTAATAGTCTGACCTAGCTGAAGTCCCACTCATTTTCAGAGGCCTTATCTAACTATCTAACTCCTATACTCAATATCCACCATTTCATACCTAGTTCTTTGAGGAAAAGGTGGTAGCCTCGTGATTTTCTCTTTGTTTACTTGTGATTCCTGTATTGTAATTCTTCCAAAAATTGCTTATGTTGATTCCTAGTGTATTCCTTGTGCCAAAGCACCAGTTGCACACATGAGTATTGAATAATGCAAGTTCTGGTTGACTTGATTCCTGAAAAATCTTCTGAAACATGGAAAGTGGATGGTGGTGAATGAGGCATACAATCACCTGTTTTTGTGTGAAGGAAAGTTAAAAAATAGGAAAAAAGCCTTTTCTTTTGGTGTATTTTCAAGAATACAGCAGAACATTTAATAAATATTAAAATAAAATCAGTTGTCAACTGTTGAATTTTTTACTTGATATTTTGTACTGATAAACTCAGTCTTCAGAAATAATTTTTAATAGTTGAAGAATACACCCAATTATTACAGTGCAAAGTTTTAAGAGTAGGCACATTCTTCATGATATAGGTACAAACTCAAACAAATATTCCATCATTTCAGCCACCAACTAAATTTTCAAAAATCTAGAGACCCTTCCGACCTATTTAACTCCTTATAGTCTGGTGAATACAAAATAGACTCTCACATTAATTAGAATATCCCTATTTCCAAGAACATGATGCACCCATAATTACAGATTTTATTACAATGCATTCAATTAGGATGAGTCAAAGATTACTCATGGTTCTGTGGACTCCTGGCATTATGTGTAAAAGTTCTATTCTTTTAGAATCAGATTCTTATCACACAAAACTATTAATTTGGTAATCAGCAATGATATGTACTCAAGAAACGTGCTTTCAATACTTTTTACTGGGGTTTTGTCAAATAGGTATAACTGAATGAGTTAATGACTTCTCAGGTCTGTCTGTCACTTGTCTTATGGACCCAATCTTTTAATCAGATGATTGGTCCTTTTCACTTACCTCAGATCTAGGAATGGACCACAACTCATCATAATCACAGACAGAATTGAAGTTTTGTCATGTATAGCAGAAATGAGAGGTAACACTGAGACTTTTCCAGGGCCTAAAGTTTCCATTCCACAACTATTGTAAAAAGATCAATTCTGTCTTTCCTTTTGGAACCTTTCACCACCCTTCTTGCTGCTCTTGATATGCTGTTGGAATTCTCCAATTATCTGGTCAGGGAAATAACTTGGAAATCACTTGGATATATTGGATATAAACTTGGGAGAAAGAAAAGAAACAGCAGTAAACACTGCAGGTTTATTTGGAGCAAGCATATGTCTAAGAACAAAAGAGGAAGATTGATATAGAAATTACACAGAAGTATTAAGTATTAGACAACATAGCAGAGAGAGAGAGAGAGAGACAGAGAGAGAGAGAGAGGGAGAGAGAGAGACAGAGAGAGATGACTCCATCAAATGTGCTCCAAGATATGTCACTGAGCTGTTTGTTTTCCTGAGTTCCACCTGTTAAGATGCAGACTCTCTAGGTCCATTCTTATTTTGACATGAAGAGTTAAGGTGCTGGTCCAGGGAGATGTCACAAACCCTTGATCCCAGTACATTCAAGGAAGACACAAGCAGATCTCTATGAGTTCTAGGCCACCCTAGATTATAGAAGTTGAAAGCCTTCCAGGGTTAAGACGTGAGACCTTGTCGCAAACAAACACGCAAACAAAAAAGAAGAAATTAGAAAAAAGCTATGACTAGCAATAAGTACTTACTTACACAAAACTTTACTAATTAATATCATTATACTTACTTAGCTAGGTATGCAATTGGGCACAAAAAGTGCCTTAAGGAAAAATCCAAAGTTTGTTAATTGTGGCTTTGATGTGAAGGAATTATATGTGTACCTGTACCAAAACCAGTCCTGTTGAATTTTGGGAGGGGAAACTATGGCCAGGATAAGAGAAGAATCTCTTTTCAATGAAAACATAATTCATTATAGTATTCAGTTAATGCAAGTTGATAGTCCTGTGAATTCTCAAACAAATGATAACAGTATTCCAGCGAATTTGTAAGTGTCTTAAATAGCTCTATATGAACTGAGACATAACAGAGGTAATAAAAGAATACATTGCATGACATTTTTGTAGATCTAACAAAAACTTAATTTAACAGTTGTCAGAGGTCTTCCCAAGTCTCATGAAACTGTCACCTGGTTGGTGCAAAGGTAAACACAATGAAGAAATAAAGATTTCTTTTTGTGATTCCTGTCAATGCTACTTCATTCTCTCTGTATTGATTTTTTTACTACTTATTGGTTATATTATTTTCTTTAATTATTTGATGGGTAGTTAGGATAGGCTACACATATGAGAATCACTCCCAAATTATAAAGAAAAATAGCAAAGTATTATCATAGTTCTTAGCTGAAAACAAATCCTTCAGCTATGATATTTGGGAATTACAAACTAGTTTCTGCTACTTCCTGTCACTTTCCTACAGGATCTCTGCTTTTATATTCTATTCCTCTATTAAAATCCGATTTAAGAAGATTCTTGAGAATTAATAACTTACCTTCCACCTCGTTAGATCTATGTTCCCTATACCTCAGTTCATCTGCTTGCCATTATATTTTTAGTTATGACTTCATCTTAGAATGAGAAGTGGCAAAACATATATCTTTTATATAATAATTTCAATTATTCAGAAGACTAATTATTGTCTTATGACAGTAGTAGGTGAGTTTCATGGTATAGTGTTCTTTATCTTACTAGCTTTGTGGTAGCAGATAAATTATCTATGACAGTTTGTTTATATTAAAAATGGAGAGTCAATTGAAGACTAAACTGTGATATTTCAATAAAAACTTAAGCACGAGGAAATTGAAGAGAAAACAAAAATAATTCTAATGAAAGCAGGTAAAACATTTATTTGTGTGTTTCTGTGTGTGTGTGTGTGTCTGTGCTTGTGGTGTGTGTATGTGTGTTTGTGGGTGTGGTTTTCTTAGATGACCTTTCCTGTCTTTGGTGAGTTGAGGGTAGAATGATGCAGTCCAGATGGGATTTGTTGTGTTTTATCTTTTCATGACAGTATATTTTCTTTGAAAAATAATATGTAAATTGTGAAATAATATTATATATGAACACAAAATTTTATAAAATATAGAACAAGTCATTCAATCTAAACCTTCCTGGCATGTTTTGTAAGTTTTAATGGACAGTTATCAATGGGATATTTGAAGCCAAAAGACCATATATTGAATCACATTATTGTACAAATTATTCTCACACATTTATTCTTTGCTAGTTTCTTCCCTAATCATTGCCAACAGAAGAAACAGGAATAGATCAGGATAAAAATAACTAATGCATCTTTTCCATAAACAAAATTCCGAACAGGACAGGAAATTATGCTTGCTAGCTAGGCTTCTGGTAGGACTCCAGAGACCATTCAGGCAAATTATTATGTTGACGTCTATCTAGCAGATGAAGATAATGGATAATAGTGTAAACCACTTTAATGAGTAAATTATATAGCACTATTAAACAAGTGCACCATCAAAAGAAACGACATCTATGACATTATATGAAACCAGCCATAATCACAACATACTTACTGTTTCTTGGAAGTTCCAGTGGAAGCCAATATCTACCATCCTTCCAGTTAACCTTTCTGTAGTTATAACCCATAATTATGAAACAAAGCATCTAAAAAGACTGCAATCCCCTTTTGGAAGGCTTCCCTTCTATCCACTTAAATGATAAAGCTTGATGATACTGATGAATGAAAGAAAAGAATTAAAAAGAAATACATTAAAAATTCTTAAATGACTAGTTTGAAAATCTTAATACATTGGCTGTTGAATTGAAAAGAAGTAAAGGAACCAATACATTTTATCTCATGTAGATCTAAATTGCAAATCTAAAAATAATCCTGCCAAATCAACTCCATTATCCTGTTTAAAACCAAGAAAATTTAGATTAAAAGGAATGCCAGAACTGGCCAAGGTGACAGAAAACACATGGCTGTTCTAGTGTAACAGTTTGAATCCTAATCTGTCAGACCATTAGTTCTTATTTATTTCCACTGCAGATATATGAGTGAACAAATTATTACTCCTTCATTTTTATTTCTTCATTCTTTTTGTGTTAAAAAAGACTGACATACTATAAAGCAAGGCAAGTATTTATGACTTTACATGTGTTTTATTGCCACATATCTCATCCTGGATAATTTGAAGGTGGGCATATACCATAATATATCTTCAGGAATGATGAAGACAGTCCTTTGGTTCTTTCAACACATGTCATTTTCTGGCAACTGTATGTGTGTGAATGTGTGCAGAATCTGGTTGATACTGCAACTAACCAAATATTCCTATTAATTTAATATTCACTCATATTTATATGAAAACTACTACTTTTTCTGCTAGCAAGTTTTTTCTTTTTCCTCTATTATTGCATATTTAGACATACTATTATATATGTTATGTTAAGATATGAATAATTTATATATTTATTTCTATTTCTTTGACATGTGCAAGACGAGGATGAAACTTTTTGTTTTTTGGTTCATTTTCATTTGATTCATCTGTTATTTGTCAAACATATTCTGTGTACACTTTGATATTTTGATCAATGCTGGTGCTCTCTTGCTTACATTCAATCACACTGAAATATTCAATACGTGAGTTTTGTTTTATTGCCCTGAAGTGTGAAATCTTTCAGAGAAGTAGTCACTTGTCTGGAAACAAATAAAATGTTAGTCTGAAAATTATTTTCTGAATCTTAGCAAGAAATACTGATCTGTATATTTGTAACTACTTTTAATGAAGTTATAATTTAAGTCAATTACATGTATAATTTACATGTAATTTTTTTATCATAACCCTTTGGGCAAACCCTAATGGAACTTGTTTTTTCTAATGACAAGTTTGTTTGTTTGTTTTTTGTTTAATCAACCCCAGGTTCACATGATATAAAATGAAACAAAGAAGAACAGTTCTGCATTTTATTTTATGAAGTGTTTTCTGTAGAATAAACTGTATTCAGGTGACAAAATCCTAGGTTAAATGATTTTCAAACATTGGATTCATTTACATAGCAAAGGATAAAAGTCACTTAGTTATTTGAAAGCTATTCCGGCTCCTAATGTCCCTATATTTCTGACTCATCTTCTTATGAAGTTCAAAGTCATATTCATTCACATAGTGGTATCCAGGTAGTATACACTAAGAAATTATTAGTGCTATAATAATCATTGCTAATTCAGTTTGGTGCAGAAATGGATCCTAGCCCTGAGTTTGGTTTGTTGGAACCCATCTTGTCTTTCCAAACCTGTCCATTCAGAGAATTTGCTGAACAAAGAGAAGGCACCAAAAAGACTAGTTCCACGTTCTTTACAATTACTGCAGCTTCCTCCCCTAAAGTTGCCAGCCACTCAAATCCCAGCTTAAAATGTTCAACTTTTGACCAAACTTGGACACAATCCCAGCTTGTGGTAGACATGTCATCAACTCTCGCCTACAACCTATATAGTCTCCCTGCTTTTGTTTGTGGGTGCGGCTTCTCCAACCTTCATCTCTGGGATTGGAGAACTGACCCAGGAGTTGTTTGCTCAAATAAACTTGTGGTGATAACTATTTCAATTCAGTTTGATCTGGCTTACTGGACTGGTGTAGAAACCTTACCACGGAGGTAGAAAATATGTTAGTATTTGTTACCGATTAATTCCAGAGAAAGTATCAAACTTAGAAGTAAGAACTGTCTTAGCAGAACATTAACATACATTGAATCTAATAATGCACAATCACTTGTGTTATTTTATTCACTTTCTGCAGGGCTGTAGGGGTTAAAGCATGCCTTAACATCTTCTATTTTCTCATCCTGAGAGTATCACTAGTTTGACTGCTTCCCCACCTTGCTTGAACACTAACAAACCTCAGCACATAGACTTCCCTGGGGCACATATGCTCTGGTGCAGGTAATAACTGATAAGCTCATGCATCTCCAAGGCTAAGAGAGGACTTATCTGATTCCTGAAACATCCTGGCCTGGACCTCCTTTCTTTTCTATATAACCTTAATAGGTTCCTTCGTCTGGCGCCTGCTGATCCCAAATATGCAAATAAAGTACCCTGAATGTTCTTGCCTCAACCAATAAAATGCAACACATAAGTCCAACTGGCCATTCTTCTGGGCTGTAATTATCCCCTGCCCCTTCCTAAAAAAATAAAAGCTATCCTTCTTTTCTCTCCCTTCTCCTTCAGGCTAGTGCATAATAGTCTGACCATACCAGAAAAAGGCAGTACTCAAATTCAGCATTTTTCATAATTTATTTTACAAAATTATGAATCTGCAAAATTGGATGACAGAAAATTGAAGTATTCTCTCAGTGTTACAAACATTGCAGTAGAATGTAAGCAGGAACTGATGAAATAATGACAGTTAAGAAAATAGATATAAGATTGATTCATGGTAACAGAGCCAAAAATCAGACACAGGCTAGCAAAGATGTTCATGTGAAGGGCTTTGATTTCAAGGGAGAGATTATGGTCTAGACTACTAATGGTGAAAACTCATATAAAATAATTAGAAAATAGCATATAAATTTCCATTTAAAATGATTTCCTAATTGATAACATAGGAGGAAAACACTGAGGACAAATTTTTCTAGAGGGTCAGAAATATGAATTTTTAATATTCTCCTAGAATTGATAAAAATCAATATATCATGTAGAAGTCAAATTTTCCTTTCAACATATTTTTTCCTTTCTTTTTGTTTTTTGCTTTATGGTTTGATTTGGATTTTTTTTGTTGCTTTGCTTTGTTTTGTTTTGCTTTTCAAGCCATGGTTTCTTGGAGTAACTGTCTTTACTGTCCTGGAACTCACTTTGTAGACCTGGTTGGCCACAAATTCACAGAAATCTACCTGCCTTTGCCTCGGGAGTCTGGAATTAAATGTGTGTACCATTGCAACCTGGCCAAAATATACTAATAATCCCTCAAATCCATTCTATCCTCCTGCCTCTTCTTAGATGCACCTGCCTAGACTGGACATATGAAAGAATATGATTTTTAAAGATTTTTTGAGTGACCAATAAATAGATATCTGTGAAATCAAAACCTAGCTCTCACACCCACTGCTCACATAATTGTAGTATCTCATCTCCTTGAGTCTTTAACTCTTCATGGGAAAATTTCAAAAATCATCTTCATAGAATATTCTTAGATTTGGAAAAACCACGGATGTGAAAACGGTAATCAGGTGGTGGATTTATCTACTAGTGTTTCACACTAAACAAATTTAGCAGCAGCACCCATACTTTTCACTAGTCCTGAGTAAAAATTCATCCCTGTTAGTGCAGAGGTGGTAATGAATGTCTAAAAATGTACCATATGCTTTTCTCTACCAAATTCCAAGGCCTCTAATCTAACTTATTTCAGCAGTTACACACACATTCAGGAACATGCTATTTATTTCAAGGCACCAATCCTGTGACATTCTTTTCATGTTATATATCTGTCTCATACACATACATATGTTTCAAATGACATTTATATTTGGAGAAGAACAGAATTGTTAGAAGAGAGGAAGAAAGTTAACTAAGTACTGGAACTTTAAAATTGTTTATTGAATTTAAGCTGTATTCTGTAGTGATCATTAGCATTGTCTTCAAGTTCCTATATTTGAAAGAAAGATTAGAGCATAACGTGATGATGGCGAGTGTGTACATGTGACAAAAAGTGAAATAGAAAACATTTTCTGTTTGTTTAAAATTGATATTTTCTCAAAGGCAATGTTATTTTGACATAGTAACTATATATGCCAGTTGGGTACAACATGCCATTTCAATACATGTATGCCATAAGTGATAATCAAATCAGGGTAACTAACAAAGAATTACTAAATCATCATTATAGTAATTCTGCTTCTAACTATTTGAGGCATCTCCTAAATAGGTGTACTAATTTTATAATTCCACCAGCATTGTATTGCAGACCCTGCAAAGAGAGAAGGGATCCTGAGTGAAATTATATCTCCAGATGTGGTCAAATGTCTCCCATTGAACAAAGCTGACCTTGATTGATATCTGTTAGCGTATTTCCTCTAGCAGTTTCCAATGCTTGTCTCACTCAAACCCATCTGAATAACCAGCTAGAACCCTGGATTATTAAATTTTTAAGGTAGCAGATGTGTTGAAATATATTGTAACCCTTGAAAATTTGAAGGTTTTGCTCATGATGAATGTTTCAGGATACACGTGAGACCAGTTGCTTCTGGTAGTCACTACTGAACCTTTCCCTAGGATCAGTTCTCAACATGTGACACACTCCTCTCTGTCCTTGTATGTACATTATTTTACCCCTTTCCTCTAAGCCACTGTCTACATGATTGGTAACTCTCATGCTATCATCCCTTCTTCCCCATATCACCATTACAGTATGCTTTGCAACTGAATGTGAGCTGTGAGACTTTTTTTCAATTGATCCTACCACACTCTAGTCTTACCTAAGGAATCCTAGAATGTATGACATCATACTCTGCAACAAAACAGTCATTGATGGATAAGTATTGGACTAGATCTAAATTTTTCACTTCGATATGATATAGTAACTTATTCTTCCTCAGGGATCACAAAAAATCTGTTGTATTTGTCTTAATTTGCTCTTTCATATGCGACCCAACTTTGAGCTGCAAGTATAAAAGGACATGCAAACAAGAGGGAAACTCTATGCTCTAATCTGCTCTTTCTGATATCTTAGGTGAAGACTATATAAGACTTTTATCCCCATTTGACTGATCATAATATTGAGCCATCTGACAGCTGGTTTTATTGAATACTGTAGACAAGCCTATATGCATTATTTTATTTGATATTCACAAATAATTCAAGCGGATACAGTGATTACTGAATTCCTATTCCCCTTTTAAATTCTCCCATTTCTCATAGCATAGTGGTAATCTTAGGAAATACATTTTTAAAAATCGGCTGAGATAAAACTATTGCTTCATATATAAAAATCTTTTACAAAAAAATGCATTCTAGGAAGAAAAGGCCAATTATTATTTATTTTAACTGCTGGACTTTTTTTATGTGGTTTTTATATATCTTCACATCTTCCTGAACTTTGAAGGTAATGGAAGGAAATAGACACTTCTCACCTAAGTTTTTGATATTAAAAAAAAAAATCTTTGTTTTTTTTCTGAAAGAAGACAACAAATCCCAGAGTTTCCCACTGGAATCTCTGCTGATTCTGTAACATTCCTTTCCTTCCTTCAAAGCCTTAAGAACTGAGAAGCAATAAAATGGAGACCCTGGAAAAAATTGAAGAAATTTCATGCATGAAGATACTCTATCCCCAGTCTATGGGAAAGCAGAGTAAAAATTAATTCTCATTCGAGACAGCTGAGAAATGAAATAGTTGTAATTCAAGAGATAGAAGAGAGAGACAAATGGATTGGACTTATTTATTTTCAGTATCAAAGATGACCAAAAATACAATATTTGGACAGGTACACAGCAATTCACTCTGTGTTCTTACTTTTCATTCTGAGAGTGTTCAATCAAACATAGCAATAGTTCAAAACAAAACATAAAATTGTAAAAGTCACCTATGCAAAAAATATTAATTTAACATTTCTCTTACTGTCCTAGTCAAATGAAAGACACTTCCGATTCAATTGTCAGTTGGCTGCTTTATCCACACACTTCCCTTCAAGGACAGGATTCGTTCTAAACCCCTCCACACCCCTCATTGTCTGAATTACTTTTATTAGCAAAATTTTATCCCATTTTCCAACCCAAATTAATTATTATTGCCTATGTATATATACTTATCACAAAGCTGATGGCCTTCTCTGTTTATAGTTTCTCTAAGTAGAACTCTGAGTCTACTTCACCTCATTTGTAGAATACAGCAATTCCTTATTGCTGAATCTGTGTTTTGAGCCCTATATTTTACTTTGCTAAACTTCTTTGCTGATACTTCGAATCCTGTAATCTAACTTATACTTTACTTTCAAACATCTAGGAGGGCTTTAAGCTTGACCTTTTTTTTTTTTAATTTTATCTCATTGAATTGGCTCAAAAGCCACTTGAAACTATGGATACCGTAGTGGGCTTATACAAGGAGAAAACTTCCCAGGTGTAAGTACAGACACAATCATCAAACACCTATCACAGTGGTTTTCCATGCTGGCTCAGCACCATTATTCATTCTCATCATGATGCCAGATTGGCATGAATGCCCATATTTGCTCAAATAAAATTTCTATATTCATCTCGTGACTCTGTACTAGGACAGAGTAGGCCCCATGCCATATAATCACCCCTATATCAAAACTATGACTAGCACCTGGCATTTTTAGATTGTTAGACACAATTAATTTACAAATAAAAATACAAAAACCATTTATCATCTCACCAGATCCAAAAGGACCTTTGAAAACATTCAACATCCTTTGGATAAATGTCATAGAGAGACGAGAGATAAAAGGGATATAACTAAAATTTTTACACTTTGTTTAAAATTTATTTATTTTATTTTACAAGTGTGAATGTTTTGCACACAATGTGTGCACAATGTACACAATGTGTGTGTCTGGTACCCACGGACACATCAGATTCTGTGGAACTAGGGTGACAGATGGTTGGGGGCCACCATGTGGGTGCTGAGCTCTCTTTCCAGCCCCCACATCTACAAGGTTTTATTTGTTTTCACTAGAAAACTTGCACTGACATTTTCTATGCTAAGACTTTTTCTGTAATTATAAATTTAAGGAAATAAAATTTATAGCGACGATAAGAAAGTTTTTTTATAAGTCATCAGAATGATACTTTGCCAAGCTATCTTGTTTAGAAGAAATGTATTTACCTATTATCCACGGAGGTGTCATTAGAAAACATGCTGCAAATAGGAGTGGTGTGTGGTGCTACTGCTCTCAAGGACTGTTATCAGATACTTTGTGGTAACATAAATGGTTCTTACACCTTTGAAGCGAACAGAATTAAAGAACTCCTCCTCAGATCACAGGCAGCTTGATCACTCAGGCCATCATTAATTTTTCAAGCCTTTCTGTTCAATCTCCTTTATAATTTATACATTCATTACCACAAAGGAATCTCAAGTGTCTTCAGATTTTGCTTCATATTTTCCCATGTTGTTTATTTACATTGATTTGTCAAATAAAGCTATGAAGACACATGTGGTAACCTCCAGATTCCCCTGATTCAGCTCTGCCACAAGGTTCTATCTGAAAACTAACAATGTCAGTGTAAATTAACCTGGTATTTGCTTATACTTAATAAAGTTTATGCATTTTAAACAAAATTCATGTGTTTGCCTTCACCATAACAAATAAAATTATTTAGACATAAGAGCTAGCTAAAAATCCATCCAGCTAAACCTTCATTTGAATCCCAAGGAAACTTTTGTGTTCTTAAGCATGAGTACCACAGGGATGCATACTTTACTTACATAAAAGACGAGGATAAGAGAGAGAGCAGTCTGAAGCCTCATGTCATCCAGGTAAAATCATGTCCCTTTCATTTTGCATTTCTTTTTCGTGTTTGTTTATGAATAAGAGTCTGTGTTTCCTCTCACACAGAAAATTCTCCCCAAATGTCGGAAGAAGAATGAAACGAAAGGGCTGCAGTTGAGAGAATTCAGCAGTTTAAAAGATTGCTGCTGTCCACGTCACCACAGAGAGGAATATTCACTACTCTGCTAAGTCATCTGCACATTTCCTGGACCAATTCTGGTTATCAGGATTATAGTATTTTATGATTAGACCTGGGTCTTGATTATGACCCTAAATTTCCCTCAGAATTAGGTGATAGACTGTAAGTACAAGACATTGAGTTGCTAAAAAAAACTAAAAGGACTTAACTAACAACCACCACAATGGGTACTTGCTGCCTCTGGGAAATTGTTGAAGGTTAGTTGCCTGTATATTTTAATTTTTAAAAACCTCAGAAAGCAAATATAGCACCTATGGTTAATATATCATGTGATATTTGGGGTCACATTATTCAGAAAACCTAGCATAATATCATGACATTACTGTTTGCACAAATCAACAGAAAACAGTAAAATGTTTTGAAGTCTAAAGACTGAACAGTAACTGAGAATTACTCTTTATCTGCATATTTCCTTCCTGAGTGCATGCATTCAAATGCAATTTAAATAATATCTCATGTGTGTGTGCATATTTATGTAATGTGTGTACAAATTTATATGAATATATATAAAATGGGTAAATGCACATATATGAATATATATCGCTCATCTGTATCTTGTTCCTCTAATTTTTTCAAAATGATATTGTCTTAAAAGTAGGTTTGTAATTGTTTTTTACCACTGAATAGTACTCTAATATGTAAATGTGCCACACTTTATCCATTCTTCAGATGAGGGGCATCTAGGTTATTTCCAGTTTCTGGCTATTACAAATAATGCTGTTATGAACATAGCTGAACAAACGCTTTTGTAGTATGATTGAGCATATTTTGGGTATATTCCCAAGAGTGGTATTGCTGGATCCTGAGGTAGGTTGATTCCTAATTTTCTGAGAAACCGCCACATTGATTTCCAATGTGGTTGCACAAGTTTGCATTCCCACCATCAGTGAATGAGTGTTCCCCTTACTCCACATCCTCTCCAGCATAAGCTATCATTATTGTTTTTGATCTTAGTCATTCTGACAGGTGTAAGATGGTATCTCAGAGTTGTTTTGATTTGTATTTCCCTTATATCTAAGGAAGTTGAATATATTCTTAAGTATCTTTTGACCATTTGTTATTCTTCTGTTGAAAATTCTCTGTTTAGTTCAGTACATAATTTTTTAATTGGGTTATTTAGAATTTTAATGTCCAATTTCTTGAGTTCATTATATAATTTTGAGATCAGTCCTTTGTCTTATGTGGGGTTGGTAAAGATCTTTTCCCATTCAGTAGGTTGCCTATTTGTCTTACTGACTGTGTCCTTTGCTTTACAGAAGCTGCTCAGTTTCAGGAGGTCCCATTTATTTACTGTTGATCTTACTGTATGTGCTACTGGGGTTATATTTAGGAAGTGGTCTCCTGTGCCCGTGCATTGAAGGCACTTCCCACTTTCTCTTCCATCTATTTTCTGGTATCTTCTTAAATTTCTTTCTTCAAAGACTTAAAGTTCTTGTTGAACAGATTTTTCACTTCTTTGGATCGTGTTACCCTGAGATATTCTATGTTATTTGTAGCTATTGTGAAGGGTGATGTTTCTCTGGTTTGAATTTTGCATGCAAATGGATGGAATTAGAAAACACTATCCTGAGTGAGGTAACCCAGACCCAAAAAAAATGAATAAGGTATGTACTCACTCATAAGTGGATACTAGCCATAAACAAAGGATATTGAGCCTATAGTTCATGATTCTAGAAAAGCTAAGTAATAAGGTGAACCCAAAGAAAAACATATATAGACTCACCTGGAAATTGGAAACAGACAAAATCACCTGCCAAAATTGGGGGATAGAAGGAAGAGGAGTAGGGGGGTTTGAGGAGAATTTGAGGGAATGGGATAGTTGAGATTGAGGAAGGACAGATATGAGAGCAAGGAAGGGATATCTTGATTGAGGGAGCCATTATGGGGTTAGCAAAAAACCTGGCTCTAGAAAAATTGCCAGGAATCCACAAGGATGACCCCAGATAAGACCCTAAGCAATAGTGGAGAGGGTGCCCGAACTGGCCTTGCCCTGTAGTCAGATAATCATGAGATTATCTTAAATATTACTATAGAACCTTCATCCAACAACAGATGGAAACAGAGGCATTGTTGTCACGACTATATCAGTGGTCATATCTTGGCAGGCGGGTCATTATTGAAGCTAACATGGTTAACAGCTGAGTGAGAAGTAAGAATGATTGTTATGTTTCTCCTCTGTAAGTGGGTCTAGCATCTTCCAGCATTGTCAAAGTCAGTAGTAGGGATGAAACCTAGACCCACTAAGTTTGCCTATGTTGATACCTGGTTCAATTATCAATGTTCAAAGAGTAAATGTGTTTCAGAATTTTTCTATTTTATTTGACTTTCAGTGAAGATTTTTCACATATATTAGAAATAGTATATAATTACTAGAATTTTGTTTTGTTTTAAATGTCCAAGAAAGAAACCCTTCTATCAAAAGGCAAATAATATTGTCCATTCTATAAAACTTACTTAACTTCTAAAATATCTCTATTCCACTCTTTCTTCTATTAATAACTGGCAACTTCCAGGCCAGTTCTCAATCTATGATAGTATGATTGAAGTAGAATTCTTGGGAGAAGAGCTTTGAGAGCATCATCTATACTACTAGAAATGACCCTGGACACTGTCAACATCAATGTAATTCTTTCGTGGGAAAGGTTAATGCTCTAGCATTACTTTAATTTAAAAGAAATGGCTAAAAAGGAAAGCAATTAGATGTACTATGCTCTGCATCACTGAAATATTTTCAAGTTATCATTTTCTATTAAACTATTTTCCACAGGAAATAGTAATTAGTAAGTTAAAAAGTGGTAACCAAACACTTCAGAGATTGGAGGGATGAATCATTTTCTTATTAGACCTTAGTTTTGAGCATGGGGTATGGACAAGAGTGAATGAAAATGAAACAGTAGTTCTCAGTCCCATGAAGCATCTCCTGTGTTCTTGTCAGATGAGTTAAATTAGTCTCTCACCCAACCTTTCCTCTTCTACAGAGCCTCTTTCATGTGGTTCCAGTATGGCTTCTTCCAGAAAGTAGTGCACTCCACGGTTCAGATTAGACAGAATGTTGCATGAGGCCCCTAGACAGGAAGCAACATGCAGCCCACAATTCGCAGGCAGCCCAGATCACTGCTTTTTTGATTATTCAATTCCCCAGAGTGATTTCTCAATGAAAATGAAACTTCTATGTTTTATCTCACTGAAATATTGTTTTGTTTCCCTTTGAATCATGCTGTGTGTGTTAACAATGTTTACACATCATATGACAGAACACACATTCGGAATTTTGACAGAGAATAAATAAGGTCAGTGTTTGTTGATACCTTATGCTAGAGCCACCAACACATGCATGCAAACCGTAAGAATATTCAGCACAAAATAATTTGTCTTTTCAATGAACAGCTGTAGCTATAAGGACTCTGAAGTGCCAAGCCATTTTTTTTTCTGATTTTTTTTCCTGGGGAAAAAAAATCACACTGTTTATGGTGGAGGTTGGTAGTAGAGTATGTGAAATCAATTGAATGCAAATGTAGTTTTGAATTATTTTCTTTTGTTAGCAAGCAAAAGGAGAATCTCTCCAAGGTAACGTTAATTATCACAACATAGAGCGTCATCTAAAATCAAATATCAAAAATTGCCACTACATTATTGCATTATTGTTGCTATTATTGATGGCATATACCTTTTGTATTTCATTTTTATATTTACCATATATTTAATTAGATAGAATTGTTGTATGTACATTAATTTATGTTATTGTTTGATATCAACATTAAATTCTTCTATAGAAAACCCTGAATTGCCATTGTTGCCTGACTTCTGAAATCTCAGAAGATTTTTTTGATGCCTAATTAATACATTTTAGAAATTCTAATAGCTATGGGCAGATGCCTCTCAAAATCCTATAACCTGAATAAGTAAAATATACCATACAGAAAATAACTTTGGATGTTGATATAGATTGTTAAAACCTTCTACCATTGGGAACTCTGATTGGTATATGCACAGTGGCTTAAGATATTATGGAAAAATGATGCCCAGCACTTCACTGCCATCTTTATTTTCAAAAAAAAAAAACAAATTTATTTTTGAAGTGTCGTAATGATTTTTATTTAATAAATGCTCTGGCAGCACTATTTCAGACAACACGCTCATGCACACATACACATACACTCACACTCTCTCTCACACACACACATACACATGCATATAAATCCCAAATCTGTAACTTGATTCCTTCTTCCTATGTCTATAATGTAAAATTCAAACAAAAAGTTCTTTATGAATTCTGTGTACTAATGGAAAGTGCACACAAAAACTAGAACATCCAACATTGCTAACACACCACAAGCAATAGAATAGGACTTCTATGAGATTATTTGAGGTATTGTTGAATCAATTGTGGGAAAAAGGAACTAACCCTTTCGATTTAAATTTTAGAGTTGTATTACGTGAGGGGGAAGTGACATGTCCTTAAGAAAGACACAATAAGAAAGGCTAGGATACATGTTTCTTAACCATTTATGCAAAAGGATACTACTGCCCAAGTGATTGGAGTACTGCTTCATGCAATGTAAAGCCTTTTGCCTAAACAGTACATACAATGTCTAAGAGGGAATATAGCTAAAAAGAACTTGACCATAAGTTGTTTGATTTCTCTTACATCACCCTGGGGAATCTGTGCAGGAGGATTCCCTCCTCACTGATCTAATTGCTAGTGAATGGGCAATCCATGTCCTCCAACACAGGCCACCCAGGTTTCAATGACTTCAATAGAAAAATGAAACACTCTCTTAAGGAGTATTATAATAGGGTACTTTGGATGCCTTGGGAAGTATAATAAAATTAAGAATATAGATATTCCAAGGCAAGGTTAAAATATTTTGGGTTCAAAAGGAAGAGATTTCTATTAGAAGAAACTTTTTGTTCCTACTGACTAGCACATCACAATGCTGTCCATTTTACACATTAATCAAGACTTCTCTTATGCTTTTAGGATGAGTCATTTCCCTCTTCCTTCCTTCTCTCTCTCGCACTGATATGCAATCAAATACATATAAACTCCAACTTCAGGAGATTTGCAGAAGATGAAGGCAGCCTTTTTTTGCATTTTTGCTTATATGCTCAGTAGACTAAAAACATAATTAAGAATTTTAGCAAGAAGTAATACCTATTAAGAGACATGACAAGTCCTAGCACTCTGAAAGTGGATCAAAAGCTTGATCCACAAGAGAATCAAAAGTTTGAGAGCATTCTAGACTCTGTCGTAATTCCCTAACCAGAACTGAGAGGCTACAGAGAGAGAACAAGTTAGAAATACACTACAAGTAATGAGTTTCTCTCAGGCATCACACCATTAGGTAAAACTGATTCCAAAGTAACTCTCTTAAAAACATTTAAAAGTATAATTTTTAAGATAGGATATACGAGACATAAATAAGTAGGCAAACTTTAAAAACCTTCACTATTTCCAGCTTTGAAAAAACTGAAATGGAATCATCTTTTGCTATGTAAAATTTTTGGTATTTTAAAGATTTTAGCTGAAATAATCTATATACTTACATGTGTAAGTATTATTATTATTTTTACCTCCAAGTACCCTACATGATTAGGGAGTTGGACTAGATCCTCTTCCTACTCTTGTGAAAAGAAAGCCTGACAAAAGCAGCTTAAGAAAGAGAGACATATTTGCCCCAGATTTAGGGGACAGTCTGTTATGGCAGGAGACTCACCACCAGTGTGAGGTAGCTGGAAGCATTGCATCTGAAGTCAGGCTCAAGGGTGATTAGTATTGCTGCTTTGGTATCTTACTCATTTTTATCCAGCCCAGGAGCCATACCATGTATTGGTGAGTCTATTAGAGATAGGTCTCCTTATGTCAGTTAACCTAAACTAGAAAATCCCTCAGTGATTTATCCAGAAAACCTCCTCATCTGGATCCTCATCTGAATAAATCCTCACATGTTCCTTCTCCTGGCGAAGTCCTTTCAAGTTGCTAATCCAGACAAACCATTACAAGTATCATACTCAGTGTGCCAGAAAGTCGATTTCTTTCTTTTAGAGCAAAGTTTGTATGCTCTATCTTATTCTACAGTTATAATGATCAAGACAAGAAATATTTGTTGGGTAATAAGTATTTGCTCATTTTCATTTTCTGTTCTTCCATTTTAACACCAAAAGTTGCACGCACGCACACACACACACACACACACACACACACACACACAAAGAGAGAGGGAAAGGGAGAGAGAGAGAGAGAGAGAGAGAGAGGGAGGGAGGAGAGCTATTCTGGGTAGTTTAAAAGTTTGTTTTTAGTATCAATTTCTGAGAAAACTGTATGACTTCAGGAACCATCCTATGCCGAAAATACATACCAATCCTGAGAATTTGATTAGGTCTTAGTCAGTGCTTTGTTGCTGTGAAGAGACACCATAGCACAACAACTCATATAAAGAAAATAATTTAGTTGGGTCTGTATTACAATTTCAGAGGTGCAGTTCATTAAATTCATGTTGGGGAGCATGGTGGTATTTGAGCAAACATGATGCTAGAGTGTTGCTGAGAGTTCTACTTCCAAATGCAAACACAGAAGGAAGAGTAAGACACTGGGCCTGACTTGAGCACTTGAAACTCCATAGTTCATCTTTCATATAACAAGACCACATCTACTCCAACAAAGGATACCTCCTAATAGCTGTCAAATAACACTACTCCCTAATGACCAAAAATTCAAATATATGAGTCTATGGGGGGCACTCCTATATAAAGTACTACAGGCAGAGCTATAATTTCGTTCTTCAAGAAATATTGTACAAAGTCCAGAGAACAGGATGAGTGCACTTAATTATGAAGATAGAAGAATTTCTCTGTAGTCAGTCATTCATAATTCACTCATAGATCCTAATTCTATATTCATATTTTTAATTTTCTGCATGTGTGTTTATATGAGTATGTGTGTGTGAGTGTATCTTTGGGTGTTTATGTGAGTGTGTGTTTGTGTGTACATGGGGAATGTGTATATATGTGAGAAACAGTGGGCCTGTAGACATCAGAGGGACACCTTGCAGGAGATGGTAATCTTCTTTAACTGTAAAAATTGGGGATTCAGATTCATGATCGTTGGTAGGTGCCTTTACTCACTGAGCCATCTTTCTAGCATTGATGTAGAATTTTAGAGATCTTTTCAATATCCAGAAAGCTCTAGTTCAGTGCACCTAACACACAACAATGAGTATGTTGTGCCCCTTAGTACCAGGGGTAGCTAGTATTCTAAATTTTGTCACCAGTAGTGATTCTGGTCTTGTTTTGTAAAATCATATGAATGGAATAAAAGGGCTTGTGTTTTTCTGAGTGGGGCTTTTTGCTAAGCATGATACTTATGAAATCCATTCATGTGTGTCTTTTAGTAAATTTTTGTTATTTTTCTTTTTTCACAAGCAATACAATTACATTTTGATTCAAATATATAATTGAATGTGTGCTAGAAAATGTGAACACGGTTAGATTTCTTACACACTCCCCTCTTGTACTTCCTTCTCACACCTATGAAAGTTCATTTATTTTTCATCCTCTCTGCTGTTTTATTACAACCAGCTTGAAGGTTTAAGTTTTCATTGCCCCTATTATTAAGAATCACTTCTCTCTGTATCCATTTTAACACCTCCAAATTCCATCACTTTCCAAATGAAAGCATGTTTTTATTCTTCTGATTATTTATTTCAAGTATGCTCTTGCTCTGCACTTTAGTACAATGACTTTACTGCCTGACATCACAGAGCAATTCTCAATTAAATCTGAAGTACAGAATCCTACGATACAAATCTGTTTTATTATAATCAATCATAAAAATCACACCTATGCCATGTCAGAGAAGAATGTGGTTGTTGATAAAAGATAGGGACAAAATTCACTTAACCAACTAAGTGATACTAGAGGGCAACTCTCCAGTAAGAAATTATATATGTGTGTGTGTGTATATATATATTATATATATATATATATATGTATTTCTTCAAATTTCATTTCCAAGTTAGAAGAAGCCCTTGCTATGTGTAATTTAAAATAAATAAATAAATATTTCAGATGAACTCTCTAAACAACTTATTTTAATTGGAGGACATCACCCGAAGGAACATTTAAACCACACTGAGAAGCTCCAGACTCCAGAGCACAACATTCACAGAGGAAACTGCAATTTATTCACTGCTCTCCTCAAGGCACTGCTTAATATGTCAATGAAAGAAAGGTCTCCCAAGGAGAGGAGGAAGCAGAAGAAAGTGGCCATCTACTTTCTGCTATGGTTTCTTCTTAAATATTTTTATCCTCCATTCTAGACACATTTCTCAATTTAAAGAGGAATATCAGGTTAATAGATTTTAATGGCTGTCTTGCTCTACTAGTATGTATAATGAGCAGGTGAAAGACTCCATTCAAACAAATGACTGATTGATTTTTGTGTCACCAGGGAGTTACACAAACCTAAAGTCATTATTTTCTTCTCTATCCACTGACATTAACCTCAGCTAGCATAACAAAGGAAATTTACTAAACTTCAAAAGTGTTTTCATTTAAAATGGCTTGTGGGAAAGGAATTTTCTTTAAATGTTTCCATACCATTAGTTTCCAAAAAAATCAGCCTAAACAATTACAAAGTGATAGTTACTATTCATTGAGCAATTATTATACATATCCAAGGTTAATCTTTGCACATTATATGAAACTATACACAGTTTTCTTTACAACCTTGAGGGCTACTGGTCTACTGCCTAGCCTGGAAAGAAGGAATTCAAGCCTTGGATGTATCCAATGCATTATCCAAAGTCATACATTTCTACAACAGTGAATGTCAGATGGGATAAAAACCTTTGCTGTGTACTTTAAAAAAAATGACTGAAGAGTTCTCATTAAAGAACTTATAATTATATAAATAAGTTTCTAGTCAATAAGAAACCGAATAGGAAAAGAAATGTTGCGGTTTCTTTCATTGAATCTCAAAAATTAAAATGTGTTAATGTTTCCACAATACTTCAAAAGAATAATTTGTTTTGTCTTCCCTAGGATTTAAACCCATTTCACCTAACTTCAGAAAATGAATCATGAATGATTGAAGTGACAAAGAATGCTTCTCTCTAAGTGACAAGTGGTTTTGAGAGATTCGTTTAAAGGTGTCAGAAATTCTGAGACCTTCAAGATATATTGAACAGAAAAACAGAAAAATAAATAACTCAAGGCAAAGAAAGTGTGAAGATAAGAAGAAAAATAAAATTTAGGAGAGTAGGTAAGGGGAGTAAAAAGGGAGCAAGAAAGAGAGGAAGTCAAAGTAAAATTGGAAACCATCATCCTTTTACAAGGTATTTAGGTTATGACTTTTACTGTAAAGATGACTTCTGGTGAGATTCCTAGAAAGTTTTATGTTTGCAGTTGGGATGGTAAAATGGCATCAAGCAAGCTTTGTTAATTATAATAAAATTCTTCTGTCTCTGCTAGTGAGAATCTAAACCATCTTCCAGGAGTTGAGACTCATTTTTCTTCTTATTCCCCTCTAGTTTTTCTCTGTACTTCAATTCTTCCTCATTCATCCCTTGTGGATTTTTTCAGTCCAACACTTTTTTATTAAATAAAATGCAGTTTCATCACTATACAAGAAAGAGTAAATAAGCAATTATGGAGGAAGAGCCTGGGTAGCCCCTCAAAATAACAGGAAACAAAGATGGCATAAACACTTTGAGACTAAAACTCCTAACCACAGAGCACAGAAAATGGAGATTTTCACATTTTTTTTTTAAATTTAAAACTACAATAAATGTAACAAGTCACTTGAACTCTCAAAGGAAAATGAGTTTTATATCAAGAAAAGCATACACATCTAGCCAAAACACAAAATACTCACATTACAGGAGTTGAACACACTGCCCAGCCTGAGGCATTCTGATGTGGAGGGAGGAGTCACGGATCCCATCCTTCCTCCTGAGGACACATACTGTAAACTTTGGAAGAGGACCAGCTCTGGAGAAAATAGCAAGAGTAATGTGGGATGTCCTTCTGCATATGTGTTGCTTTTATTGGATAATGAATAAAGGTGTTTCAGCCAATGGCTTAGCAGAAAAAAAGCCAGATGTGAAATCTAAACAGTGATATAGAGATTAGGTGGTGTCAGAGAGATGCCATGTAGCTACCAAAAGAGAAAGACTACACCAGAACCTTACTGGAAGGCCACAACCTCTTGGTGATGCATAGATGAATAGAAATGGGTTAATTTAAGATATAAGAGTTAGCTAGAAATATACATGAACGATTAGACAAAGAGTGTTGGAACAAATATAGTTTCTGCGTGATTTTCAGTTCTGGGCGACCGGGAAACGAATGAGCAGTTTCTGTTTAGAAAATGGCACCAAACATGGATCTTGATTAAGAGCCTCATGCTCTAACAACTGAGCTATGCAGACATGGCTAGACCAACTCCATGGCCCTGCCTGTTATACAAGAGAGAGCAGCCTTTGGAAGCAAGAATCTCTGCTGTAGACTGGGAAAAGTCATGTATAGATGACTCTGGGATGCACCCTATGTCCAATTCCTCTCTTATCCCCATCCACCACTTTTCTCTCCAAATTTTATCCTCTGCACTGTGTTCATTTAATACTGCCAGTGTGTGTGTGTGTGTGTGTGTGTGTGTGTGTGTGTGTGTGTGTGTGTGTGTGTTGGGGGAGGTGTGTAAAGCAAACTACCGAAGGAAGGACCAAACCCCTCCTTCTCTTCACAGCCATCACTAGCAAATACTGCCTCATCTAAGTAGGAACTATATGACTCCCTCTCCCATCTATGATGGGATTTTTGTCTGGCTTCCTCTTGTGTAGGCCTTGTACATGCAGCCACATTCATTTTAAGTTCATGTTTGCAATAACTCTATCATACGCATAAACACAAAATCACTGTGCTTATCAACTACTCATGGCTCTTCAAATCTCTCCTCATTATTCCATAGGAATATCTGAATCTAAGAAAGAAGAGTTTTGATATACATCTACCGTTATGACTGTGCACTCTACATTCTCTCGTTATATGTGTGTTGACCAATTGTGAATGTCTATATTAATTAATCACTACCAACTGCAGAAAGGAGCTTCGCAGATGAGGACTCAGGCATTCCCTTCAGGTATAGAGAAAAGTACCTACGGTTCATTTTAGTATTACATCCAGAACCATCTTAATACATAATAACTGGTCTTCATCCAGTTGCACTTTTATGAAACCATAGTCTAAAAGTGAGAGTTAGAAGCATACTCTGCCTTCTGTCATCTGGGAAGTGCAATGTTAATGTGACAACAGAGTCTATACCTGTAGCAGGCCTGTTTCCCAATTCATGCATGACTTCTCATTGTTGTCTGGCATGTGAGGACAGCTTTTGAAGGGCAGTAATTCATAAAGGGCAAACTTCTGTTGTGTGTTCTGAACACCTCCCAAAGCCACACACACATTAAGGATAAGGCTTTATAATAAATATTTATATATGGGTGTTGGAATAGATGTAGGCCCAGACTTTAGAACATTGCCAAAGGTCTCCGGGAACATTAATGTTGCGAAATGGGGAAAAGTTAGCATAGCCAAGCTGCAAGGATCCTAAAAGCTCATCAGGACTTTACCCTCCTTACCTCATCTTTCATTCCAGACTCCCTCCTGAGATAGTAACTCAAAGCTCAGTTGGAAATTTGCTCTCTGCTTTGATTCTTGAGTGCCCAGTTCACTGACTGTTTCCACTCCTTCAACTACCTCTCCCTTGGGCCCTTATGAAAATGCCTGCTGTGTTCTATCCTCTCTTAGCTATACGTGTTCAGAAATCCTGAGAGTGAAGCAAAAGATCGCCTGCCACACTGAACAGGGCAACCCTTATTCTGTGCTCTACATTCAAGTTATTTACCCAAAGGACTTCTGCTCCTCCAGGGAACAGGATTTGTCACTATAACTCTGTTGCTACCTATGCATATACAATGAAAGCATTAGGAATATAACAATTTTGATAATTTCAAGAGTTGTCCAGTCAGAACCTGTCCAGTTCTTGCCTCGTTTGGTGGGTTTTTGAAGGTATTATTCCCTACATTTATTATAATGCAATTGATTGACAATGGATTCTGCATCAGTTTTCAGGCAGCAGTGTTTCTGTAGTGACACGTTAGATTTTTCACAGCACACAGCTTTGAAGTAAGATGTCATTATGCCAGTATTAAAGGTAAGGATAATTCAGTTTTAGGATCCCTGACATGCCATAACGAGGCAGACCAGAAATCAGATTTGAATGTATGTTTCCTGATTCCAGAACCCTTGCTCTGATAAGTATGCAACACCATTGTGTTGACAAAAGCAGAAGGAAGCAGCCAGCTGCACTGCTTGTCAATTTTACCTGGGCTGGTTTTGACTGACAATCATTTGCTCAGAATCCTCCAACTGATAGGGGCAGCTGAGATGGAATGTAAACTAAAATGAACACAAACAGAGGATAAAGTGAAAAGAAGGCCTCTATTTGATTTTCTTGCACAAAATGTTGATACCTAGAGAAAGTGGAGTTAATTTAAATGAAGTAGTTAACAATAAACTATAAATCGCATCAAAATTGTCTTTTGGTCTTAAAATTGTTTCACTGTTTATAAATAATTGCACATTAATGAAGAGAATGAATGGCTTGAGGAATCAAGTAAAACAATGTACTCACCACCAAGTATATATTTTCACATTTTTCAAATAACGGAAAATATAAAAATTCCCATTACTTTGTGGAATAACTACAAGGGACTTGGCCCCATTGATAGCCTGAGGCTACTTGGATTCTGAACTCCTACTGCTGTGATGCTCCCCAAACCACCCCTTCCCCAAGATAAATTTGTTTCTTCTAAAAATGTATTGACTCAAATGTACCACAGAAACTTTTTTCCTCTCCACAGTTTCACAGAGGGCCTCTAAAGAAGTGTCCTGCCTTCATTCTTTGAATTCTATGAAATTGATCACTGATGGATATTATGAAAAGGGAAGGGGACTGGTAACCACTTAGGATGTTAAGGCACCCATGGTTCAATCGGTAAAAATAGTTGCTATGCAAACGTCATGGCATGATTTGGATCCCTGGACCAAACATACAGGTGGAGGAAAAGAATCAAATACACAAACTTGTCTTCTGTCTCATAATCTTAGAAGCATGTGCATGAACGTACACAGACCCGCAAAGTGCATGGGTTTCTCTGTGTGTGACATGCCCACTTACACACCAGTAATAAATAAAAACTTTCAACCATAAATTCTATTGTCTAACTTGTCATTTTACTTCATAGTGATAGATTTAGCCATGTTACCTACATCTTAATCCTTGGCACATTCTAGAGGGGACTGAAGCATGAGAGAAGTGGTACAGCATACCAATTAACAGCTTATTCTGGAATGGCAGTGAATGAAGAAGCTGAGTACAGGGAGAGTCGGGAGAGTCTCTTCCTGGCATCCCTCAGCCTACAGAATTTACCTGAGTCCAGACTGGAAATCCCTCATGTCACCCACAGTCACTCATTAATCTCCTGTCTTTATCCTCAGGACCCTAAAACATAGAACACAGATACTGTGAGAGGGGAGCAAAGAAAGTGCTAAAAGAGCCATGAAAATATAATTTCATAAAAACCCTTGACAGCAAACCTATTATTGAATTACATGCCACAATGGATGTGTGCAGTGAGCATGATTAATACCTCCATGGGAGAATGTAATGAGAACTCTACAAGGGAAGCCATGTGGACACTTATCCTTGCCAACGACTTTAACCAAATGAAGAAAAGAAATGTGATCATCATGAAGAGCGAGTCTGTATAGTGACTGTAGGTATTTCATCTTTGGATATATGCTTTAGACCTAGACACTCACTACCAGATATCATATTGCTAGGTAGAGTAGCTGGTAAAGAATAATCAATACCAAAATTGTAGCATCTAGATAAGAGGGCTGCAATCGTCACAATACCTTATAGTTAGCTAGGATGCTTCCACTTTAATTAGTAAAATCATTCAACTGTGAAACTTAGCAAAATAGGTGATCTTCCCCAAACTGTTTGCTCTTTTCACCTTGCAGCTGTATTCAAAAGCTCTTGCATATTGGAATTAAAACCTCATTTGCCTCCTGATACCACTAGGAGACTATTTCAAATGGCGCATGCTGGCGTTGGTTAGAACGGTTGTGCTTTAAACAAAGGACAGTAGCCCTAATGAAAGTCTTTTCCAAACTTCTGAAGGATGTCCTGAGTGTCCAGATGAGCACCTCTAAAGTTCACCTGCAAAATGCTTTGAATTGGGAAGTATTCGGGCTATATTCATCACTACTCAAAAGTCTTGCCCTGTTGGATAAGGTCCTGGTGATTCTCTAAGACTGAATCTCAGAGATTCCTTATATGTAAACTCCTCTGCTGATATTCAACATTGCAATGCCCTCGACCGAGTTCTCACCATCTGCTCTATGCTTGAATACTTACCGGCCAACACATACCATGTGGTTTGTTATGGAATATTATTAACCATTAGAATCTTCTTCCTTTAAGCAATGATATGCCTACCTGCAACTGTCAGACTCCGTTTTCTATATATTAAAGGTGGTATACCATATCTCTATGTACACATATGATGTTGGTGTCTTTAAACTGCAATCAAAATGTAATTGGGCAGCACTCTTGACCAGCAGTCTCACTTATTGAAATCTATTCTAAAGGATGTTTCCTGCTTGATAAATTACATTGAAACTCTCCTAGAGAGAAAATATCTATCTATCAATTGATCGATCAAATGATCAATCTAGTTTTAACTTTCTGTTTTTATTATTTGTGTCTTTTAGATCATGCATCTCCATCTCATTCATTTCCACATCCCTTCATTTCTGCACTCTGCCCTTGTAATGCCTCTACCCCAAAACTAAATAAAATAAAATAAAAGAGAAATAGAAAGAAGAAAAAGAAAAATCAGTCTCATCATGGAAGTTGTAGTGTGACATAGTGAGTCACGCAGTAAACCCTTTTATCCATCTATCTTTACTTGCAAGTGTTCATTGCAAAGAGTCACTGGTCTGGTTTAAGACCTCTAGCTTCTTTTTTTTAAAAAAGATTTATTTATTTATTTATTTATTGTGCATACTGTGTTCAGTCTACATTTTGTCTGCACACCAGAAGAGGGCATTGGGTCTCATCATAGATGGCTGTGAGCCACCATGTGGGTGCTGGGAATTGAACTCAGGACCTCTGGAAGAGCAGTCAGTGCTCTTAACCTCTAGGCCATCTCTCCAGCCCAAGACCTCTAGTTTCTAAGGATGTTGAACATGTCCTTAAGTATCTTTTGGCCACTTGAAATTCTTCTGTTGAGAATTCTCTGTTCAGTTCAGTACCCCATTTTTAAAATGGGTTATTTAGAATTTTATATTAGAATTTTAATGTCTAGTTTCTTGAGTTCTTTATATATTTTTGAGATCAGACCTTTGTCTGATGTGTGGTTGGTGAAGATCTTCTCCCATTCAGTAGGATGCCTTTTTGTCTTAATGTTTTGCTTTACAGAAGCTTCTCAGTTTCAGGAGGTCCCATTTATTCATTGTTGCTCTTATTATCTGTGCTACTGGGGTTAAACGTAGGAAGTGGTCTCCTGTGCCCATATTGCAGGCTACTTCCCACTTTCTCTTCTATCAGGTTCAGTGTGGTCAGATTTATATTGAGGTCTTTAATCCATTTGGACTGGAGTTTTGTGCATGGTGATAGATATGGATCTATTTTCATTCTTCTACAGGTTGACATCCAGTTATGCCAGCACCATTTGTTAGAAATGCTTTCTTTCTTCCATTGTAAAATTTTAGCTTCTTTGTCAAAAAATCAGGTGTTCCTACCTCAGGATCCAGAAATACCACTCTTGGAAAAATACCCTAGAGATGCCCAATCATACTACAAAAGCTTTTGTTCAACTATGTTCATTGTAGCATTATTTGTAATAGCCAGAACCTGGAAACAACCTAGCTGCCCCTCAATGGAAGAATTGATAAAGAAAGTGTGGCACATCTACACATTAGAGTACTACTCAGTGGTAAAAAACGATGACATCTTGCAAATGGATGGAAATAGAAAACACTATCCTGAGTGAGATAACCCAGACCCAAAAATATGAATATGGTATGTACTCACTCATTAGTGGATTGTAGCCATAAACAAAGGACATTGAGCCTATAGTTTGCGATCCTAGAGAAGCTAATTAATAAGGTGAACCCAAAGAAAAACACATATAGATCCTCTTGGAAATTGGAAGCAGACAAGATCGCCAGGCAAAAGTTAGGAGCATGGGGGTGGGGGCTGGGTGGGGGGAAGGGAAGAGGGGGAGAAAGAAGGGAGAAGGGGAGGGCTGGGAAGAGTTTGGGGCGTGGGATGGTTGAGATGGAGGAAGGATGGATATGGGAGCAGGGAAGAAGATATCTTAATTAAGGGAGCTATTTTGGGGTTGGCAAGAGGCTTGGCTCTAGAGGGGTTCCCAGGTGTCCCCAGCTAGGACCCTGAGCATTGAAGGAGAGGCTGCCTGAAATGGCCTTGCCCCGTGGTCAGGCTGATAACTATCTTGAATATTACCATAGAACCTTCATCTGGCAACAGATGGAGATAGAGACAGAGACCCACATTGGAGCAGTGGACTGAGCTCCCAAGGTCTGGTTGAAGGGCAGAAGGAGGGCGAAGATGAGCAAGGAAGTGAAGACCACGAGGGATTGGTCCACCCACTGAGACAGTGTGCTTAAGCTAATGGGAGCTCACCAAACCCAGCTGGACTATGACTGAATGAGCATGGGATCAAAGTGGACCCTGTGTATGTGGGTGACAGTTGGGGCAGACTGAGAAGCCAATGATAATGACACTGGGATTTGTCTCTGCTGCATGTACTGGCTTGTTTGGATCCTATTCTATTTGGATGCACACCTTCCTAGGCCTGGATGGAGGGGGGAGGGCCTTGGACTTCCCACAGGGCAGGATACCCTGCTTTCTCTTAGGACTGGAGGGGGAGAAGGGAGAGGGAAGTGGGAACGGGAGGGAAGTGGGAGGAGGGGAGGAAGTGGAAATTTTGAATGGTATTATTTATAAAGTAATAAAAAAATAATCTGCTGGAAATAAAAAGACCTCTAGTTTCTGCTACATTTTCAGTGCTGGGCCTTCAGTGCAACTGGTGGTAGACAGGGCAGCTGGGCAGCTCTTCTGTTCTTATGGCTTAGGACCAGCTCTCCCACCTGCTTCAAACACTGATGGGGGCAGGGATGTTGTAGAAAATTTTAAGTGATCACTGTAAGAGGCACTCTATGAGGGGTGGAGTGACAGGCTGTGCTTACAAACTGCTGCACATCTTCTCCCCAAGCTGTGGGACTTCACAGAGAGGAAAGTCAAGATCAATTTAGCAGGTAGTTTCACACAATCCCTACAGGGTCTAGTACTCCTGCTGCTGATAATTCCAGGAAGAAATGAACATACTCCCAGGACAGAAAAACCCAGGACTGGCAAAAGCAGTCTTTCTAGCTCTGAGCGGAAACAGAGCCAGCTACATCATGGCAGATACTTTTCACTAGGTCTTTCCCTGGTTTTGGTAACTACTGTGCGTGTGGCAGGAGCCATGTCAGTAGAGGTCACAGTCTTACCTTAAAGGGCAGCATGCATGAGATGACAATGGGAGCAGATACAAATGACAGTTAAGGTCAGGTAGTAAGAACTTTCTGTTAAAAATACAGCTTGAAATTTACATGAAGAAACAAGATGGAGGCAAAATGATATCCTAAATCAATGTTCAAATCCAAAAGAATATGAAAGGGCAAGGACAGAACTCTAGGACAAGGCATCTCTACCATCATGAGAAAGGGGGTGAAAAGTCAAGTTTAACAGACATTTTCTGCTTGTCTCTATTCAGTAAAAGGGATAAAAGCCAAGGCGTCTGAGCAAAACCTTCCATTCTATTCTCAGTTTGATAAATTTGAAAAAAGTTAGAAGAGCCTATCACCTGCTAACTTATGGTTCAAGTTCCCCAGAACTAAAGACTTCCCTCTAGCAAAGAGGCCTCATAACACTGAGTTGCTGCGGGAGCTTAAAGGCCTCAGGAAGTGAAGAAAGTTACAAGATCCACCAACTTCCTCGCAGAAAGGACATCGGAAGGGTCCAAGTGCTGAGGAAAAGAGATTCTTCAGCTGGAAAAAACTGCTGTGTGGAAGGGAAGCTTCAATGGTACAGATTTTCTTTCTGAGTTCTCGAAGTGACACAGCCATTTTTGCGTCATCCATGCTCCTGTAAGGAACCCTAATGAACTCAGTGGTGTACCCATCTAGACATGGGTAGTTCATCTCTCTGATCTCCCACCTGTATAGAGATTTTTCATTTCTCCAAAAAGAAAGTTAACATTGAAGCCAGAATATAGGATTAGTTTTGTCTTGATGAACTTTGAAGGCCGCCCAATTCATAGGAAACTGTACTAAATTCTTCAGTAAAAGAGACAGGAAAATTGGCATTTTATCTGAACAAATGAAGTACTAAGTTCTCCCTCTATCAAACAAATTGAAATTTTAGGAGGATCTTGAAAAGAGATTAGGAAATGCTAACTCTGATCTCATACTATTCAAGCTCACTATAATACAAATGATATGGGGTGAACATCATACCTCAGACATAAACATAGATTAGTTTTTAGTCACTATGACAAAGCATGTGATATAAGCAATATAAAAGGAGAAAGATTCAGTTTGGCTATAATCATTTGTTTCTCTCTGAATGGTCATTTGGTTCAGGCATTTTTTACTTATTTATTAACTTTTTCATATATTTTACATTTCAAAAAGTGTCCCCTCCCTCTTCTTCTCCCATTCCCTCCCACTGTCTCCCTTCTACACTCCTCCTTAATTTAGAAAGAGACAGGCCTCACATGGGTGTCAACAAATCATGACACATCAGGTTGAGGCAGGACTATAGCTCCTTCTTCTGCATCAAGGCTGGGTGGTTGATGAAACACAGCATGGGGAATAGGTTCCCACCAATCAGCTCAAGCACCCAGGACAGGTCCTGATCCCACTAACTTCTTCCATTTAGGCCCAGCCTCCTATGCTTCTAACATCTCTAAAGGCTGTTACTTTAGAAGACAAAGTCTTTGATACATTAAGCTTTTAGAGGACATTTGAGTTCCAAGAGATAACAAGAAGATAACAATTTACTGGCCATAGTGTAGCCAGTTCTGTTATGAGAGAACGCTCCTCAATGGTAGCAGAGAAAGAAAAGCAGATTTCAACTCACAAAAACCATGGAAGTAAAGAATGGGAAAACCTGAGTTTAAGTTTAAATTATCTCAGTTTTAAATAAACATCGATAAAGTAAACAATGCATTCTCAACAAGAGACTGATTTGAAGCCATTACACCTGGCCCCAGCATATGCTTCTGGGTTTTACATGTAAGACTGCAAACTCAAACTGCTGGTACCTACAGAGTGTGGTAGAAGCACTCAAAAGAACTGTTAACTGGGCAGGGTCCTTCACCAGCCTCCACCTTGTTTCCTTATCACACAGCTGCAGTGCTGGACAGGGAATGTGAGAAGTAACATTTTTTAAAAGGTTAAATATCTGAAGTTGTTTGACTGTATCTTGAATGTTTTGAGTTTTTCAATTTCTAACTTGGCTCACAACTATGCTGACTGATTGTGTTCATAAAATAGGACTCTTAATAAGGGATTAAAATGAAAATCCTATTTTAGTTCCAAGTGAAATGGGTTTTTGCACTAATTAGGCTATTTTAGAAAGTTTTAATTTTTCTTCTCCATAGGTGTTTCTTTAATGCTGCCATTATGAGAAGTGGTGGCTTGGTGATATTATTCAAAAATTTCCCAGAACCCTCAACTGCAACAGATTTATACACAGGAAACACTACCAACTCACACCCTTAACCACTTACTAACTCATTCTGACACACTGCTGTACTGAATTTTACAATGTAACTGAATATTTGAGATACATGATGTTGATAAGTAATGTGTGAAAGGCCTCAAATATCAATTGTTCACTGGGCATGAACTGGGAAACAATATTTTGGATTTTTGTTGTTTGTTTTTATTTTTTTTTATTTTTTTGAGAGAGGGTTTCTCTGTAGCTATGGAGCCTGTCCTGGAACTAGCTCTTGTAGACCCGGCTGACTTTGAACTCACAGAGATCTGGCTGCCTCTGCCTCCCAAGTGTTGGGATTAAAGGCGAGTGCCACTACCACCCAGCCCAAACTGGGAAACAATATAAAGGGTTGACTATTCACTGTGAATTCTAACTCTACTCAGTTGAGTATATAAAATAATATTAGTCTGATTTTCCAGTTATCAAGGCAGCTAAATCAAGATAACTTAGTCAAAAAATGAACTCTTAGTAATTGTAGGTATCTCCATGTGGTATATAAAAGAATGGGCCTTTCTACAGTCAGGCATGGGTAGAGGAGAGGTACGGGTAGTCAAGCTCACACTGATAGATCAGTTATCACCAATAGATTCAGGGAGAGGGAAAATTCTTGCTATCATCAACAATCCCTAAGCCTGGAGGTGGGGAAAGTGGTATGATACCGATGTCTAAATTAAAGCTGAACATTCCACTGTCTCTTGTTCTCTGTACCCTGTATAACTGTAGGTCTCTGCATTAATTGCCATTTATTTGGGAAAGAAAATAAGCTTCCTTCTTATGGACGGGTACAGAAACGACTTGACCTGTTCATATAAAGACGAAACCCAAAGGGAAGTCTATTATATGTCCATTTGACAGAATAATGACTACCAGTTTTCTTCTATGGTCTATGATCTAGTAAGTCATGGCTTCTTGGGCCACTTAATGGTACCAAGTATGCATTCCATCTAATGGAGCTTTAAATTCAATTATAAAATACTCAGTTACTCCCATGACATGCATGTGGCTGTTGCACTAGTGAACTCATCTTGCTCCTGAAACTGTTTTTGTAGCTTGAGTTATATCCAGTCTGGTAGAATGTGTGTCACTTGCTGTCACTGGAAAATATCAACAGTATTTATGAATTTTGCCATTGAAAGCCAGCTTAAATTTTTTATGTCCTATCATTCAAATGGGTGGTGTCTTTACTAATAGGTGCTTACCACCAAACTCTGGAGGAAAGTTAAGATCAATAGTATGCAATGTTTGGAGTACTGCTAACACTACAGAAATCAAAAAGGAAAAGGAAACACCTACTGTCTTTTGGATTTGTGTGTGTGGAGTGTGTGTGTGTGTGTTTTGTTTGTTTATTTCATTTTGTTTTTCAATATTTTAGAGCCTATGGTGTCTGGGCAAGAAATTATGGCCCTTTACCAATTATGGACTGTAAGACTACAGCCAAACCAAATCTCCTGGTTGATCCCTAAGAACTGAAACCGCAGACAAAGGAAAGTGGGCACAAGAGTGCAAACTGTATCAGCTGCCTAATTTTTATTGCTAAAGTTCCTTTGATAAAAGAGTTACACGTTTACTTTTCAGAAGAGAAGGCTGCTTCACAGGCCTGCATGGTCAAGGTTCTATAAGGCACAACCATTTGTCTTCAAGAAGCATCTGAGGCACGGGAGCATCATTTACCCCAACTGTTCTCTAGTAATTGAGGAATGTTTCAGCCATTCATTTCTTTGCTCTTTGCAGCATTTGTTGGCATTCCAAATTCCTTTTTTTTTTTAGAAATATCAACATGAGATGTATCCATACCCATGCCTCAAATTCATTATATCCTCATATAACCTTAATTCAAACAATAGCAATAAGGTAACTCAATTTCAACACCATGTGTGCATGTTTGAATTATATATATATTGAATAATATGTATGCATTTAGAAGGTTCTGCAGTAGGTTTTCATGTGGTCATTTCATAGGTCTTTAGTCTCAACTCTGCCTCCCAAAACACATTCTTCTACCTGAGCTTGCCCTCCCTACTAATTTAATTCTTTAGCTTTCACATTTCCTTTCTTCCTTCCTGTTACAAATTTTCTATCTTTCTCCCATGAAAAAGCCATGGTTCTTCACTTATTTTCTGATATTTTGGGGAATCCAATTCATGCACAAGTGTCACACACATCCATGTGTGAGAAAGAACATGAATTATTGAAAAATAATATGACCAAGAAAATTTATATAAGGAAAGGTTTATTTTGCACAAGAGTTAGGCTATAGTGAGGAAACACTGGGGCAAGCTAAGACCAAAGCCAAGAATAAAAACTACAAAGATTGTAGCCCAAAGTCTAGTGTCTAAAGGCTTAGATGACTCTACATTTCCACCCTTGTTGCCTGAGGATACGGCTCTCCTAGACGGTTCGACTCACTGTGCACAGCTCTCTTGGACAGATTTCACTTGGTCCTAGCACCTCTAGTTTCTTGGTGTCTCTAGTGTTAATGAGGCTTCACAGTCACAACTTCATGCAATGGTCTCTCAGAACATCCATGCAGAGACTTCTGCTCTCAGCTGTCCTCCATATTCATGAAGCAAGATTCCTCAATTCTTTTTCTCAGTTATTCTCCATCCCTCTAAATCCAGAGGAGTATGTGGACAATACTACCAAGGTTGACCTCTTCTAGGCTCACATTTTTAGCAGTTTTGACTTGCAGCTTCTTTCTTTCTTTCTTTTACTTATTTATTTTTCTCTCATATATTAGATCCAAGTTCCCCCCACTTCCCTGTCCCTTCCCCATACATTCCCTCTCCCACAGAATCACACCTCCTCCATTTCCCTGCAGGAAAGAGAAGGCATCCCAGGGATATCAACCAAACATGGCATAAAAGTTGCAATAGGTCTAGACACGTACCCTCATATCAAATCTGGACAAGGGAACCCAGTAAAAGGCTCCCAAAAGCAGATAAAAGAATCAGAGACACCCCACTCCCACTATTAGAAATCCCACAAAAATGTCCAGCTACACAGCATATATGCAGAGGACCTAGGCCAGATATATACAGACTTCCTGATTGTCATTTCTGTGTCTGTGAGCCATTAGCAGTCTTGGCTAGTTGATTCTCTTGGATGTGTTCTTATGGTATCCTTGAGTACTCTGGTTTCTATAATCCATACTCTATGAGTTCCACTTATTATTTGGCTGTGGGTCTTTGTTTCTGCTCCTATCAGTTGCCTGATGAAGCCTCTCTGATGATGATTATGCTAGGCTCCAAGCTAGGAATGGAGAAGAATATCACTAAAAATCATTTTAATGGGTTTTTTCCAGATATATTTGTGCCTATTCTGGTTTCTGGAATTGCCAGCCTCTGGTTCCTAATAATCCAGGCACTATTTTATGTGGGCCTCTCTCCTGCCATGGGTCTCAAATTCTATAAGTCAGTAGTTGGCCACTTATGCAATATTGGTGCCACCTTTACCCCAGTACATCTTGCAGGCAGGACAAATTGGATGTTGAAAGTTTTGTGGGTGGGTCGATGTCCCAATCTTTTCACTTTAAACCTTGCATGATGGCCAGTTCAGGCTATGTATACACTATTAATAGGGATCTTTGCTAGGGTCCCTCTCATAGATTTCAGCGAGTTTCCATTGCAATAGGTTTTTACTTCATCCATGTAATATGCATCCTCTCAATTCCAGTAAACTCTCCCAGTAATTTCTCCCTCTACCACCACTGACATCTAATTCTTCCTGTTCCCATCTCCACCTGCCCAAAGTTCACCTGCAAAATCTATTCTATTTCCCCTTCCCATGGAGATCCATATGCCTCCAGCCCCCTTTAGCCCTCATTGTTACTTAGCCTCTCTGGGTCTTTGGATTGTAACATGATTATATTTTACTTTATAGCTAATATCCACTTATGAATTAGTACATACCATGTTTGTCTTTCTGTGTCTGGGTTAAGCCATTCAGTATACTAACTTCTTTCTAGTTTCATCCATTTGCCTGCAAGTTTCTTAATGTGAGCTTTTAACAGCCGAGTAATACTCCGTTGTGTAAATCTGATACAGTTTCATTATCTTGTCTTTGATATTAAATTTCCTCGTGTTCCTTTTCTCTTCAAACTGCACATTTTGCTTTTATTTTAGGTATACTTGTTCATTTTCATTGTTGGTCTGAATAAAAGTGATTTCTAATTATCACACGGTATTGCCAATATTAGGTTGTCTTTCGAGTTCAATACCTTACCACTTGGCCACCATGTCTGCCAGAAGTATAGTTGGGTCATAAGCTAAATGTATACAAAGCTTTTTGAGGAACCTTCACACAGAGTTCCCATGTGGTTGCACCAGTTTGCACTCCAACTATGAATAATAAGTCTTCATCTTACCCCTAATACACATAAATATTTATTGTCAATTGCTTTTGTTTCTACTACTTAACTTATTGTCATTCTGATTAGAGACAGGTTCTCAAATGAAGAAACACAAAATATAAAATGTTTTATTTAAATGCTCAACATCCTTAGCCATCAATGAAACAGTAAACAAAATCACATTGAGCCCTTTTTTGTCTAGATCAAGGACTGTTCCATATGCCCTTGTTCTTCATTCCTATAAAATTTTAAGAGAAGCTCACACAATGTTCTGAGTCCTTAATGTCTTGCATATGACAGATGAGGTTATCCCCAAGTTTCTTGCCAAAGGAAACCACTTAGATGCCACCAAGCTTGATTTCAGATTGAACACTGTATCTTTATATGGAAACAATGTGTCTGTAAAAAGGAAACAGTATATCTATAAACTAATGGTTTCTATATTAGAAATATGAAATCTGAAGAAGGAAAAACTGTTACATCTCAAGCCATGGTTATCATTGGAGAACACTGTGGATGTCAGTGTCATCATCTCCAGAAGTGGCCAGTGAGCTGTGTTGATGTTTGCTGCTGCCTCTGAGGCCACTTCAAATACTGATTATGTCATTCCTGGTATCTTCACTAATCAGACTCCAATAGCATTCAGAGAGTCATAGTTTGTAATGGTGGCTGGTCCCAAGACTGAACACCAGGCTCTTACAAAGGCATTTTATGTCTACATACCCATCATTTCTTTGTATAACAATTTCTCCTTTGTGATACGCAGACATTGCATACCATTCAAAAACAAGGGAGTTCCAATTCTGTAGGTTGCCATTTTGTCTTGTTGACTGTGTTCTTTACTTTACAGAAGCTTTTCAGTTTCAGGAGGCCCGAGTTATTAAACGTTTCTCTCAATCTCTGTGCTACTGGGGTTATATTTAGGAAGTGATCTCCTGTGCAATATGTTCAAGTGTACTTCCCAATTTCTCTTCTATGAGGTTCAGTGTGCTTGGCTTTATGTTGAGGTCTTTGATCCATTTGGACTTGAGTTTTGTGCATGATGATAGATATGGATCTATTTTCATTCTTCTACATATTGATATTCAGTTATGCCAGCACCATTTGAAATTGCTTTATTTTTTTCCACTTTTTTTGCTTCTTTGTCAAAAATCAGGTGTATGGATAAATATTTGGGTCTTTGATCCAGTTCCATTTGTCTTCACAAACGCCACATCAGACAGAGGGCTGATCTCCTAAATATACAGAGAACTCAAGAAATTGGTCATCAAAAGAACAAATAATCCAGAAAAAAATGGGATACAGACTCAAACAGAGAACTCTCAACAGAGGAATCTAAAATGGCTGAAAGATGGTTCAACATCTTTAGCCATCAGAGAAATGCAAATCAAAACAGCTCTGGAATTGCATCTTACATCTGTAAGAATGGCCAATATTGAAAATACTGATTACAACTTATACTGGAGAGGATGTGGGATAAAGGGAACACTTCTGCATTGCTGGTGGGAGTGCAAACTGGTACAGCCCCTTTGAATATCAGTATAGTGATATCTCAAATAATTAGAAATCAACCTTCCTCAAGACCAGCAATACCACTTTTGGGTAGATACCAAAGGATGCTCAATCGTACCACAAGGATATATGCTCACCTATGTTCATAGCAGCATTGTTTGTCATCTCAGAATCTGGAAACAACCTAAATGTCCCTCGACCAAAGAATGGGTGAGGAAAATGTGGTACATTTACACAATGGAATACTAGACAGCAGAAAAATAATGACATCTTGAAATTTTCTAGCAAATGGATGGAGCTAGAAAACATCAAATTGAGTGAGGTAACCCAGACCCAGAAAGACAAACATCATATGAACTCACTCATAAGTGGTTTTTAGACATAAAACAAAGAAAGCCAGCCTACAGCTCACAATCCTAGAGAACCTAGACAACAATGAGGACACTAAAAGAGAAAAACATGGATCTAATCTACATGGGAAGTAGAAAAAGACAAGTTCTCCTGAGTACATTGGGAGCATGGGGACCATTGAGGGGGTAGAAGGTTAGGGGAGAGGAGGACAGGGGAGCAGAGAAAATATGTATAGCTCAATAAAATCAATTTAAAAATTTTTATAAAAGCAAGGAAGTTCGTCTAGTAGGCCTGCAGCAATAGATGCTGTCCTAGCACATTTTTCCAAATGTGTGACTTCATCTTCAAAGAGCACCCATGGGAGGTTAGAGAACTCATCAGAGACCCAGAGGAGGAGAAGAAAGAGCTGGCTAAGTAGAGCTACTGAGATTAAATGACTAAGTCAAAATTTCATATAAATGGACATCACAAGCTCCTATATTCACTGCTGCTCAATTCCCTGTTGAAGAACTAGAGAGGGGGAAATTCAGACGAAGGAAAGCATATATGAAGAGTGGGAGAAATGTTATTTACTAGATGAATATTAGTAAAAGGAGGGCTGGATATTTCCATGATTAATATTGCTACTGGATACTTTTAAAGTGACTCAGAGCACCTATTTATAATTTAGGTATAAACACTCTACTCTGACTGAGAAAGAGATGTTTCTGATATTGGCCTCAATTAGCCACCGATGATGGGTCTGCAGTTCCCACCACATAGGCCACCAATTGGTTTACATCGATGGCTGCTGAGTGGTCCCGAGATGCTCTACATGCATGTGAGAAAATGGAAAGAAGAGAAAAGTCAAATACAGTTTCCTAAAGCTGAAAAACAAAAACAAAAAATTAAGTGTTATTTAAGAATATCTTAGGCCAGATGGTGGTGGCACACACCTTTAATCCCAGCACTCGGGAGACAGAGGCAGGCAAATCCCTGTGAGTTTGAGGCCAGCCTGGTCTACAAGAGCTAGTTCCAGGACAGCCAGGACACAGGGAAACCCTGTCTCAAAACACCAAGAAAAAAAAAAGAATATCTTACAGTTATATTTTTCTTCTTTACAGACTATAAATTGACATTTTACACATCAAATTATACATGAAAATTATGACAGCTTGAAACCTTAGATTAAACCATTCTGTAACTCTTCTTGATTTTACATTTCATGGGCATACCCAAGGATTGAATATTTCTGGGATGTGGCTGTCAATTCAAAAGCTACTGTTAAGAGCTACTTTCCATAAATTGTTTCAGTAATTTATAGTTATACACAAATGAAAGCTAATAAATGGTAAACTTCACTCATTTCCATTCATTGGGTAATATGCTAATTGCATTATGTCCATTACCTTGTTTTCTCCATCAAACCCTGACTACAAAATGTAACACCCCTGTAATGTAGACTTTATAGTTTAGTCTTAAATGTCTTCTGAAGTCCCTTACACTGAATGCTTTCTTCCCAACATGTGACACTATCAGGAGGAAAGGTAGAAAGTATGCACACCTTTATGTTTCTTTATCTCTCTCTGTTTATTGCCAAGGAAGTTCTTCCAGGTACTGCCTGCAATGATGTTTGAATCTTCTAACTGACAAATCTAAGAGGACTAAATGACTAAGAACAAATAAACCTGGAACCATGATCCCAAAGGTAACTAGCTCCCTTTAGTTATGAATTAGTTATTTAATTGTGAATTAGTTATTTCCATATTGTTGCGATAAGACATTATGACCAAACAATCTAAAGAAAGAAGGGTTTATTTTGGGCTTTGGCTGCTGGAGAGTTAGTGTTCTTAATGGCATGGATACCACCAAGTGGTACCCATGATGGTGAGAGCCCATGCTGAAAGCAGAGCACCTCAAACAGTAAACAGAGAGAACATTTGAAAGGATAGGGATCTTCTGAGACCTCAAAACCTCCCCCATTGACATGCTTTCTCCAGCAAGGCTGCCATTCCAAATCCTCCCTAGAGAGTCACCAACCTGGTATTCAAATTCTTGAGACTTGGAGATATCCAATTCAAAAAAGCCCAAAATATTTACCTAGACATAGCAAATTTGCCGTACTTACTGAAAGATGGAAAAACAGATGAACTAATTAAGCACGAGGCTACATGAAGCAGTGAGGTGATCTATGTTTTCTGGTTTGGTTGCTAAACTAATGAAAGACCCCAACCCTAAAAATTAAAGTCACCCATATAGGAAGGCACTGGGAAAATACAGAATGTGATTAACAAGTTTTGTCCGTTACTTGAAGCCTAGTTAGTTCCCCTATCTCCCACCCACCAGGAATCCAACAAGTTGCCAAAACAGGTTGCAGCTGCAGCACTCAGTTAAGAAAAACATGTTTCAGACAGACTTGTGTGGTTCAATAGTCTAGACCAATCCTGGATGTACTCGTACCCTATATGGTAATTCATGTTAAACTTGTGGGTTTTGCCTATAAAAACTTGCTTGCTATGATGTTCAGGGTGCTCAGTCTCCCGAGGTCTGTAGCACCCGGTTGTACAATCGAGGAATAAAACCTCTTGCTTGTTGCATCTGACAGTATGGTTATTGAGTCTGGGGGCACTCCATTGAAGACCTCCACCGAGAGGGTCTTTCACTAAGAGATGTAAAAGTCAACTCAGGAACACGGACTGTTGAACCAAATTAGTTAATGTGGCCTTTATGTTCATTAACTACACCATGGAATTCCTTACCCATTTGTCTCTCTGTTTATATGTTCAAGGAATGTTGTACTAGCGCCAATACCTCAGAAACATCTCTTTCTCAGTCAGAGTAGAGTGTTTATACCTAAATTATAATTATGTGATCTGAGTCATTTTAAATGTCCCCAGTAGCTATCTTAATCCATGGAAATATCAAGCCCTTCTTTTTCTAATATTTGTCTTATAACATTTCTCCCGGTCTTCATATATGCTTTGTCTGAATTTCTTCTGCCTGAAATGGTTAAAATACTAATGAAATTCTTAAAGATATGTCACATCATTTTAGATTATAATTAAGCATTTGAATCTTATTCTGTTATTTCTCTCATTTCCTGGTCACCTGAAAATATGATTCCTTAGAGTATGGTATTGAGCAGCTTATATGCAAATGTGCTGTCCATGTCAAGACCAAAAACAGCTTGTCAGGTTCATAGAGCCCCTTTCATTTAATATGGAATCAGAGAGAGGGAGGAAGGGATAGGTATGCCAGTGTATGTTTCATAATTTCAGACCTGAAATTCAGCTTGTCTTTCTCCCAAGTCCAAAGAATAAGTCAGAATCTTAGAGACTGTGTGGTTGACAAGAAATAAACCACAAACTTAATCAACTTCTAATATAGAATGTTAATAATGATTTGTAGCAATTTAAAAATAGAATATAAAGGAAAGGAAAAACAAAAGCTTTAAACATTGCTTAATATTCATGCTGTTTATCCTTGAGCTAATTTTGTAAGAGTTATAAATGTAATAATTCAGATCAGTCTCTTTAATCACAGATACTATTGCTTTAAGAATAATGACTAATGGAGAACAGTTGACAAATACGTTTGTTGATCAATAATATAATTAATGAAGATGGGAAAATTCTTAAGCATACTTTAACTCTTATGTTCAAAATATATTTAAGTATTTTGCAATTTTTAATTTAATTAATTACTCGATAACTGGATTACTGCAAGTGTCTTCTTCTTCTGATTCCTAATGATATTGTGCTATAACCATATCAGTGCCTAAGCCAAATCAGAGAAAGCCAGAGAGGCTTTCTCCAAGAGAGAATGGGTGCGGGCACAAAGTTTCACAGTCAAATATTAGTCAGAGAGGGAATACAAATTGGAGTTCTCCACTGGGACCTTGCTTGTGGAGCTCAAGAACCCCTAAGGAAGAGAGGGAAGAAGAATTGTAGGTGCCAAAGGTGTCTCGGACAGCAGGAAAACCGAGTCCACACAACCATCAAAGCAGGGCTCATAAGGACTCACAGACTAAAGCAGAAATTTAAGAGTCTGCAGGTGTCTGTGCTAGGCTGTCTGCACATATGCTGTGGATGTTAGTTTGGTATATTTGTGGGATTGCTAACAGTAGCTGTGGGGTGTCTCTGACTCTTTTGCCTGCTCTTGGGGCCATTTCCCTCACCCAGCCCTGATATGAAGTTTTGTGGCTACTCTTATTGTATTTTGTTATGATGTGGTTGGTTGATATTCCTACACAGCCTGCTCTTTTTTAAATGGAAATGGAGGAAGAATGGCTCTTGAGAAGAAGGAAAGTTGGAATGGGGCTGGAAGAAGAGGAGGAAGGATAAAGTGAAGTCAGAATGTGTTATATAAGAGAAGAATAATTTAAAAATATAAAATAACAATCTTCATTTCAAAAAAGATAAAATACAAGGATTTAAATTTTTCTGATATTTAGCCTAAAATATTTAAATAAGTTAATTTTTAAAAAGAACTGGAATTTGCACATACGAGAGAGTGATAATTATTTTCTAATTTTTCTTGGAAAGTAAGTTCATTTCCTGTTTTATTGTCTTTTTGCTTTTTCCCTTTCAGAGGGTTTGACTAAAGATTTCTCAGATGTGACTCAAGACTCTGTTGAAATGCACCCTAGGATCTGCTTTTGATACCATTAGGCTTTCATAAGACAGTTTGTTAACTTTTTGCATTTTATTTTTCTATGTATGAAATGAGCACATGTGATTTTCACATTCTTTAAGTCACAAAGGACTTTGAGAGAAGGCATACTGTCCATATGATTCACTATGTCCTTTGTCTTGGCATATAGCCAAGGCATAATATATTTTGCTCAACTAAATCAGGCAAATTGCCATCACATAGATCAGAATAGCACGGGTATGGAATGAGTAGTAGGTGTCTCTGTTACTTTTTAGTTTTCTGATTGTATAATGCTTGCTTTCTGACTGTGTGTTTTAAAGATAAATGGTTTCTGAAAAGGAAATATATCAAGAGATGAAAAAAGAGGGTACAACTAAAATACATAAGCACATGATTTGTAACATGAGGGCCTGCTCATTGGGGTTTCTGTCCTGCCCAGTTCCTGCAGCTGTTTATCCCCAAAGAAAATCACACAGAGGTATCCAGAAGATTATAAACTGATTGGCCCATTAGCCCAGGCTTCTTATTAGCTCTTGTAGCTTATATTAACCCATTATTCTTATCTATGTTAGCAACGTAGCTCAATATCTTTCTCAGAGGGGCAGGTCACATCCTTCTTCTTTGGTGGTCTGGGCAGGACTGCAGAAAGTGTTTCCTTCTTCCCAGAATATTCCTGTTCTCATTGCCCCACCTCTACTTCCTGTCTGGTTTTCCCACCTATACTTCCAGCCTGGCCAATCAGCATTTATTTAAAACATGATTGACAGAATACAGACAATTATCCCGCACCAATGATTGGCTTCCCCATCCTGTAGAGCTGAGGGAAAAGGTTCTGATGCCTCTGATCCCCATAAAGCATCATTGCATGTTTGAGAGGATACAAAGGTTATACATTCCCTACTATTCTTGACACAAAAACAACTCTCCAAAGCAGAATTCAGAATTGATTACTAATTTACCACCATGAAGAAAGAAAACCGTTGGTGGAGGCTGCTTATTCATTCCCAGATGACCAGACCTGAAATAATAACTCAGAAACCATATCATTTGCAATACTATTTGGCCGATATCTTAAGCATTTGCTAGCTAGCTCTTATATCCTAAACTAACCCATTTCTATTAATCTGTATATCACCACATGGCTGTGGCTTACAGGGTAAAGTTCTGGTGTGTCTGTTTCTGGTGGAGCTACATGGCTTCTTCCTGACCCCGCCTTCTTCCTTCCAGCATTCAATTTAGTTTTCTCTGCCTAGCTCTATTCTGTCCTATGATAGGCCAAAGCAGCCTCTTTATTCATTAATCAAAAAAAGAGACACATATACAGAAGGACTTCCCACACCAGATAACCAATCTATATTTAACTAAAACGATTTGAACATTTTTTCCTGCCATTGTACTGAAATTGATACTGTCTAGGAATATATCTAATGGTCATTCCGTGTTACATCATACTTAACATGAAAGACAATTGTACAAGAGTGGTATTAGTTATAATTAGCCACGAAAGCAAATGCTTATGAGAATGGCTAAACTTAACTTAGTCTTAAATCTCATGAATTTTAGAGCCATGTTTTTACACCAATTTGTAACTATTTGAAATCCATTGTATATTATTCAATCAGATACACTGGCTTTTAAAAAGAATTGAAAAGTTACTTAATTTTTTTATATGTTTTAGTGTTTTGCATACACATATGTCTGTGTACCAGAGAAGAACAGTGATCTCAGAGGCCAGTGGCCACAGAGAGTGTTTGGTCCCCTGGAAAGGGTGTTACAGAGGGTTTCGGGCCATAGTGTGGGTGGTAGTAACCGAACCCAGGTCCTCTGCAAGAACAAGTGCTCCTAACAGGCTCAGCAGAAGCACTCCTAAAGCCCCACATTTTGTATTTTTAAAACTGATATTCGTTTCTCACTTTCTATGTTTACCTAATTGTTGAGACACAAATTAGCCAAGACCAAAGGAAATATAGTAAAAGTTATAGAGTAGTGGTTTCCAGTAATGCTATGCCTGTGATTTATATAGAAAATAACATAACTTGGAAGTTTCTAAGGCTTATTAAATGAAACATTAATTTATATTTTTAAAAGAATTATATGTGCAATTCCACACATTCAGTATAAAGACAGACATGTGATAATGAAATGCATATAACTCACAAATGAGATCTCTGTCTATTCTTATTAAATGAAACATTAATTTATGTTTTTAAAAGAATTATATGTGCAATTCCACACATTCAGTATAAAGACAGACATGTGATAGTGAAATGCATATAACTCACAAATGAGATCTCTGTCTATTGAAACTGTGACTCCTCCAGAATAGAGATATGAATTCCCCTAGAAGAATCTTCTATGTTTTTTTCTTTAAGCTAGAAGAATTTCTATAAATGGCCCTGGGTGTGCACCATCTGTCTGACCACTAATGATAAGAGTTGCAGTTTTACTTTGTTACTTTATTCCTTTCTATATTTATTTTTTTAATTAAAATAAAATTACACCATTTTCCCTTACTTTTTCATCTTTCTAGTCCTTTTTATGTATACTTGCAACCTCGTGCTTCAAACCCATAGATTTTGGCTTTCTTTTTTTTAATTGCTATTACTACAGAGGGAGAGAAGAAATGTATTACAATGTAAAAACATGTTTATCATATTATGTTACATTTAAAATTGTAACATTGGACTTTGGAAATAATTTAATTTAAATCTTTTTGCTTTCTTTTTTATTTATCATGAAATGCTTTATTTTCTAGGATATCTTGAAAAGATATTTAAAACATTTAACACACATTAAGGTGTCTCAAATAAGAAGTACTTTTAATTTCATATTGTATGCATACATTTTAAAAGCACATATTTTAAAGGCTCATCTGCTACATTGGTTCACCTGTGGTCTTGATATGTAACATAAAATATTGAGTTACATATTCAGCATGTGTTCTTAAATAATGTAATCAAATGCAAAATGTATAGTCAATGTTTTTATGTGAAACAGTTACAGTAGGCTTGTTTTGAACATTTGGGAAGATGGCAGAACCTTTGGGTTCGTGGCCTACCCAGCAGGGTGGATGAGTGAGACTTGACTGCAAGATCAGCTTCTAGTTCCAGCCACTCTTGCTGCTTCCTCATCTGCCAAGATACAGCAAGTCACATCGTACCCCTTGCCACCAAGGGCAGTTGTTTCCCTATAACTCCTTCCTAGGCATAATGGAATACTTCTCCTCCAACCTCGAGTTAAAATGATTTCTTCATTCCTTACGTCGCTATGTTAGGCATTTTGTCAAAGTAATAAGAAAAGTAATTAATGGAAATTGGGTAGGCAAATAAAAAATGCTTTAAGTATGTAAAAATTTACTTTTAAAATATCTAAAATGAATCATTTAAAATATCATATATCCTTCACAAAAGTATTGTATCAGAAGAGATGAGGAAATTTTCCACACATTTTTCAGCACGCTGTGGATGGCTGTATAATTTTTGACACACGTTTGTCAGAAAATAATTGGAATAGTAGATACTTTCATCTTTAGAACTGAGGAAATTGTGAGAACTCTTTTGTCTTTTGTCAGAAATTGGTCTGTGCTAAACGAGGGCAAGAGAGTGAGCACATTTCCAAGGTGTGTCATCTTCCCAAGGCCTTCCTGCTAGATGATGAGCTGAGTATGGAAATATAGAGAGGGTTCTTCCCTGGGGAAAGTGACATTTAATCCCCTGCTGGCATTATGAGCAAACCCTGTCATTGCAGCAGTCACAGGAACACAAGTCTATTTCTTCTCAAAAGATTCTCGCTAATATATATAAAATGCATTGGCACTCTCTTTTTGAGATATACTCGCTCTCTAAAATACTCAGAAGGTGGCCCAGTGGGTGATCTTTTCAGAATCACACTGACTGTTAAGAAAACAATCAGAAAACCCCCTTGGGGGCTCTGCACCTTAGGAGTCCTTTCATGTGAACATACAGCATCTCAATTGTGTCACTTTTTGATCCTATTAAAAAAATTGCTGAATTTATCAAGAAATGATTTTAATTTTTCTGAGATATCCATTAATATTCTAGGAGTATTTTATCTATGAATGATGTATAAAAATATGTTTTTCTTCAAAGTGTTTTAGAATCTATATTTATGTGAAAATCAATATTGAATAGGTATAGTAAAAATAATTTAATAATGTATATGAATAGTCAATTACTCATGATATTTTATGAAATATCATCGTCATTTTTCAAAATCAGGGAGCCAATAAAAATTTCATCAAAAGTGCTGTTTATTTAAGTTGTGACTTGATGTGTGTATATATATGTGTGTGTGTGTGTGTGTGTTTGCATATATATGTATACAAATTCATATAAACAGATTTTTTATAAGCTAAAATAAGTCTGATTTCATTCTTTTGCACTTAATAAATTCCTACTCATGGTCAATATTTCCATAACTTGTCATTTGAATATGATTGATAATACAGAGTATAATTTTTCCCTGAAGCTTTAAAATATCTAAGTGGACTTGAAACATCAGGTACATATCTTGAGACTAACATTTGCTTTCTTAATGACATGAGGAGAAGAAGAGAAAATATTGTTGGAACAGGGAACTGGTTAAAAAAAAAAGTAGTGTATGGGATGCACTCTCTTAGAGGAACAAGAAATGATAGGCTTGCCCACTAAAGGAACAATTAAGTGGAAATAACTCCTGCAGGCTCTGTGTGTTAAATAGTGACCAATGTGTGGTGAATGCTGCCATAGCACCAGACCTCCTTTCTGAAGGACCTGTGCCTGTTTGGAGTGAGCTCTGCCAGACAGTATCTTTCAGCTATTGGGGATTTCAAAGATTCTTTTTAGCATGGACCGCCATCATGTTCGAGGTCACCATTACCAATGAAATACCAATGAAGGAAAAAAATAGCTGTCCATATCACCCTGCCTTGGACTACATTTAATAGACCATTCCAAGCTCTGAAGCTGTCAGTGATGTAGTTATAGCATCTTTTATACTTGTGTTATACTATGATCCTTCAACTGCCCCCCTTCAAAATTCCCCACTTTGCATTGTGCAAAGCCAATCTCTACCTTAGTATAAACAAGTTGTGTACTATGTTGTTGCGTACTATAGTGTGCAAGCTGCTTCGTCTGGGAATCTAGCTTTTAAATCCATTAGAACTGGGGGAGAATACCTGTCTTTGAGGAAATTGTTGAGTACATTTTAATTATTTATCCTCATGATTGGGAAACTCATAGAAATAAAGAATATTGTTGATAAAAAAGAGAATAGAATGAATTGTTGAAATGGAAAGATGTTCATTCTTTTAAAGTCTATTAAACTTTTGGAGAGAATGTAACTTGACCATTAGAGCATTCTTTCTCTTGCTAATTGTTCTCAAAATAGGTTTCCATCTTTTGAAAATTAATGAGTCTATCTAAATTGTCGTTATTTAAAAGTTCAGACTGTGAGCTGTGGCTACCAGATCTTGGGAAAGTAATCACTTATTTCTTGTCTATTTGTGTTATACTGCATCAAAAGCATGGTATTTAGAAAATAATTCCTATGTCTAAACACTCCTTTTTTCATTATTCTCTTTCCTTGAGGTGGTTAGAGATGTTGAAAGAAAACAAAACAACCGGAAATATCAAAACAATCATTCTCAGAGTATAAAACACATGCTCAAAGACCATCATTTCTACTGATTAGCCTCTACGGAATCTCTGTTAATCAGTTTTAATAGGTATTTTCTTATAAGAGTTTTGGTTTCTTTTAAAGCATTTTATTTTTATTTTATCTTTATACATGCATGCAGTTTTGACTTTATGTGCACCAGGGTGTGTAAAATGTCCCAAGATGCTACAAGAGTGTGTAACATGAGGGCCTGCTTGTTGGGGTTTCTGTCCTTCCTGGTTCCTGCAGCCGTTTGGCCCCAAAGAAAATCACACAAAGGTCTCCATAAGTTATGAACTGATTGGCCCATTAGCTCAGGCTTCTTATTAACTCTTGTAACTTATATTAACCCATTATTCTTATCTGTGTTAGCCACATTGCTCAGTACCTTTTTCAGTGGCGTAGGTCACATTCTGCTTCTGGACAGGTATCTGGACAGAACTGTGGAAAGAGCTTCCTTCTTCCCAGAATACTCCTGTTCTCATTGCCCCACCTCTACTTCCTGTCTAGTTTTCCTGCCTGGCTGCCAGCCAATCAGCGTTTATTTAAAATATAATTGACAGAATATAGACAATTATCCTGCACCAAGAGTGTTTCTGATCCCCTAAGCTGGAGTTACATGTGGCTGTGTGTTGTCCCATATTGATGTTAGAAACCAAATTTAGGACCTCTGAAAAAGCAATAAACAGTCTTAGCCATGGAGTCATTTCTCAAGCACCATCTTCCAAGATTATTTATTGTCACATAACTTAGGCAAGTAACCAGTACTTCCACAGACAATACATGTTGTTTTTGCCTATGGAATATTTTCAGTGGAATTTTGGGTAGCTATCAATCTTTAAGTGATACTTACTTTTTCTTTTAAATACATTTATTTATTTCACATACCAGCTGCAGTGTCCTCTCCCTTCTCTCTTCCCAGTCCCTCTTCCCCACCCTTCCTCCATTTCTGTTTAGGAAAGGGCAGGTCTCCCAGGTGTATCAACAAAACACAGCATATCATGTGGCAGGACCTAGGGCCTACCATGTATTAAGGCTTGTCAAGGTGACTCAGTATGAGGAAAAGTGTTTCGGAAACCTGTAAAAGAGTCAGAACGTGTTCCCACTGTTAGGAGCCCCACAAGAGGACCAAGCTACACAATTGTAACACATATGCAGAGTGCATAGGCCAGTCCCCTGCAGATCCCTGGTTATGGTTTCAGTCTTTGTGAGCCCCTATGGTCCCAGGCTAGCTGATTCTCTGTTTTCTTGTGGTGTCCTTGACCCCTCTGGCTCTGACAATCCTTTCTCCCCCTGTTCTGTGGCATTCATCAGATCAACCTAATGTTTGGCTATGGGTCTGCATCTGTTTCCATTAGTCACTGGATGAAGTCTGTCTGATGACAATTGGGCTAGGCACAATCTGGTCACAAATATGATCAGTTCAGGCTACATATCTGCTATTGGGAGGAGTATTATCTGGGGTCATCCTTGTAAATTCCTCGGAGATTTCATTGCTTCATGTTTTTCCCTGCCTCCCAAATGCCCTCCTTTCCAGTCTGTTTCAGAACTCTTCTCCCTTCCCCAACCTGATCCCTCATGTAACCCCATCCACCCTTAGTCCTCTCACATGAAATCATTTCTATTTTCCCTTTCCAGGGAGATCCAGACATCCACACATGAACCTTCTTTGTTAACTAGCCTCTCTCTGTCTATGAATTATAACATAGTTATCCTTTCTTTAACAGCCAATATCCAACTATGAGTGAGTGCACACCATCTTTGTCTTTGTGAGTCTGGGTTACCTCACTCAAGATGATTTTTTAAAATTCCATCCATTTCACTTCAAATTTCCTGGTGTCCTTGTTTTTAATAGTTGAATAATACTCTATTGTTTAAAAGTACCAAATTTTCTTCATCCATTCCTTTGTAGCAAGTCATCTAGGTTGTTTCCAGGTTCTGGCTATTACAATCAAGCTGCTCTGAACATACTGAGAAAGTGTTCTTGTGGTATGATTGAACATCCTTTGGGTATATGCCCAAGAATGGTATAGCTGGGTCTTGTGGTAGATTGGTTCTCTGTTTTCTGATAAACTGTCACACTGACTTCCAAAATGGCTGTACAACTTTGCACTCCCATCAGAAATAGAGGAGTAGTCCCCTTGCTCCACATCCTCTCCAGCATGAGCTTCAGCTTGTGTTTTTGATCATAGCCATTTAAACATGTGTAAGAGAGAACCTCAGAGTAGTTTTGATTTGCTTTTCCCTGATGGCTAAGGATGTTGAACATCTCCTTAAGTGTCTCTTGGTCATCTGAGATCCTTCTGTTGAGAATTCTATATTTAAATCTATACCCCATTTTTAATTGGATTATTTGCTTTATTGATATCTAGTTTCTTGAGTTCATTGTATATTTTGGAAATCAGTCTCTGTTGGATGTGGGCTTGGTGAAGATCTTTTCCCATTTCATAGACTACTGTTTTGTCCTATTAATGCTGTCTTTTGCCTTGCAGTTTTTCAGTTTCATGGTGTCCCATTTTCTTTTTTTTTTTTTTTTTTTTTGTCAATCTTAGTGCTTATGCTATTGGTATTCTGCTAGGAAGTTGTCTCCTGTGTCAATGTGTTCAAGATAATTCTCCACTTCCTTTTCAGTCAGGTTCAGTGTTTCTGGATTTCTGCAGAGGTCTTTGATTCACACGAACTCAAGTTTTGTGCAGGGTGATAGCTATGTGTCTATTTGCGTTCTTCTACATTCTCACATTCAATTAGACCAGCACCACGTGCTGAAGATGCTTTCATTGTTCCATTGTACAATTTTCTCTTCTTTGTCAAAAATCAGGTGTTCAAAGGTGGATGGATTTATGTGTGGGTCTTCCATTCAATTCCATTGATACACTATTTCTTTTTATGTCAATACAACCCTGTTTTTATTACTATTGCTCTGTAGTAGAAATTTAAATCAAGGATGGTGGAACTTCTGGAAGTTTTATTGTACAGGACTGTGATAGCTATCCTGGTGATGTGGGGGATTTTCTATTTTTCCATATGAAGTTGTGTATTGTTCTTTAAAGTTCTGTAGGAACTGTGTAGGGATCTTAACGGAGATTGCATTGAATCTGTAGATTGCTTTTGGGAAGATGGCAAGTTTTTACTTTGTTAATCCTACAAATCCATGAGCATGGGAGGTCTTTCCATCTAATATATTCTTTTATTTCTTTCTTCAAAGATTTGAAGTTCTTGTGATACAGGTCTTTCACTTGCTTAATTAGAGTTACACCAAGATATTTTATATTATTTGAAGCTATTCTAATGGGTGTTCATTCTCTGATTTCTTTGTCAACCCATTTATACTTTGTATATGGGAGGGGGTATTGATTTTTTTTTAAATTAATCTTGCGTTCAGCCATTGTGCTTAAGGTGTTTATCTGCAGTCAGAGTTTACTGGTAGAGTTTTTGGGGTGTCTTATGTGTACTCTCATATCTGTGAATAATGATATTTTGACTTTTTCCCTTCCAATTTGTATTCCTTTGATTTCCTTTAGTTGTCTTATTGCTCTAGCTAGAACTTCAAATACTATATTGAATATGTATGGAGACAGTCGACAGTCTTATTTTGTTCCTGATTTTAGTAGAATTATTTTGAGTTAATATCCATTTAATTTTATGTTGGCAATTGGCTTGCTGTATATTGCCTTTATTATATATTGATATGTCACTTATATAACTAATCTCTCCAAGACGTTTATCATAAAGGGGTTTTGGATTTTGTCAAAGACTTTTCAGCATCGAGCAAGAAGATCATGTGTTTTTTTTTCTTTCAGTTGTTTCATATGGCAGATTACACTGACAGATTTTTATAGGTTGAACCATCCCCATATTTCAGGGATGAAGCTTTCTTGGTCATGGTGGATGAACTTTGTGTGGTGTTCTTGGATTTGGTTTGCTAGTATTTTACTGAGTATGTTTGTGTCAATGTTCATGATGGAAATAATTCTCTAATTCTCTTTCTTTGTTGAGAGTATAGTTTAGGTATCTTGGTAACCATGGCCACATAAAAAGTATTTGGTAATGTTTCTTTTGTTTCTATTTTGTGGAATAATTTGAAGAGTATTTGCATTTGTACTCCTTTGAAAGTATTAAACTTTCAAAGTTCTTAGGCTTTTTTTTTTTTTTTTGGTTGGGAGACTTTTAATGACTTCTTCTAGTTCCTTGGTGGTTACAGCCTAGCTAAATTGTTAATCTGATCTTGATTTAACTTTGGTAAATGGCATCTTTCAAAAAATTTGTCCATTTCTTTTAGATTTTCCAATTTTGTGATATACAGGCTTTTGAAGCATGATCTAATGAATCTCTGGATATCCTTGGAGTTTGTGGTTATATTCCCCATTTCATTTCTGATTTTGTTGATTTGGATATTCTCATTCTTCTATTTACTTAGTTTAATGAAGGGCTTATCGATTTTGTTGATTTTCGTGAAGAACCAACTCTGTTTCATTGATTATTTGTATTGTTCTCTTTGTTCTATTTTATCAATTTCAGTATTCAGTTTGATTATATTCTACCATCTTCTCCTCTAAGGTGTGCCTGCTTCTTTTTGTTCTAAAGCTTTCATGTGTGCTGCTAATCACTAGTATTTGACCTCAGCAAATTCATCATGAAGGCACTTATTGTTATGAACTTTCCTCTTAGCACTGCTTTCATTGTGTCCCATAAGTATGAGTATTTTGTATATTCATTTTCATTGAATTCTAAGAAGTCTTTAACTTCTTGATTTTTTCCTTGACACAGTAGGAACTCAGTAAGAGTTTTTCAGTTTCCATGAATTTGTAGGCATTCTGTTTCTTCTGTTGCTGAAATCTAGCTTTAATCCATGGTGGTCTAATTCAAGATAGGGTGTTATTTCAAATTTTTTTGTATCTGCTGAGACTTGTTTTGTGATGTAGTATATGGAAAATTTTAAAGAAAGTTCCATGAGGTTCTGAGAAGCTGAAAAGGTACATTCTTTTCTGTTTGGATGGAAAGTTCTGTAGATATTAGATCTACTTGAGTCATAATATCTTTAATTCCATTGTTTATCTGTTTAGTTTCTGTCTGGAAGACCTGTCTATTGGTGAAAGTGGTTTGTTAAAGTCTCCCACTATTATTGTATTGGGTTCTATGTGTGATTTAAGCTTTAGTACTATTTCCTTTACAAATGTGGGTGCTCTTATATTTGAGGCATATATGGTCAGAACTGAGACATCATTGTTGTGGATTTTTTTCCATTTGGCAAACAGGAAATGCCCTTCTCTATATCTTTTGATTAATTTTAGTTGGTGGCCTATTTTCTTAGATATTAGGATAGCTACACCAGCTTTCTTCTTTGGTCTGTTTGATTAGAATATCTTTTTCTAATCTTTTACATTGAGGTAATATCTGTCTTTGATATCGAGGTATGTTTCTTGTAGGAAGCAGAATGATAGATCCTGTTTTGTATCCATTCTGTATTTCTAATGCTGAATTGAATTCATTGTTAATGAGGGATATTAATTACTAATGATTGCTAATTCTTGTTATTATGTTGGTGGTGGTGATGTTTGTGTTTGTGGGGGGGGGAGGTTCAGTCTGAGTCGGCTAGGCAGGCTTAAAGGAGTTTTTCAGGTAGTGGATGGTATCTCACCTGTGGTTCCTTGGACGACTCTTGCCTTCTATAAGGCTTCCAGGGTTGTGTGTCCTAACATGGAATTCAGGGTAGAGGGTACACTCTAGGGTTGCTCGGCATGCTTTAAGGAGTTTTAGTTGACTGTGGGCAGTGTCTTATCATGCCTGACCCCTGGTAAAGGCAAGGACTTCTTACAAAATAGTAGATTGTGATATGGAACCCAGGGATGGGGGGTGCAGTATGGGATTCTTGGACAGGCTAAGGGGGTTTAGCAGGTGGTGGGTGGTTTTTTCCCTGAGGTCCCTAGGACCACACTGGCCTCCAATATAGCTGACTATGCTCTGGACCATAGTTTGGAGCCCTAGGGGTCAGGGAGTGCATGCAATTTACTCTTAAGATCAAAATTATAGGTACAGCAAGATGGCTTGGTAGGTAAGCATATTTGCCTCTCAATCTGAAGATCTGAGTTGATCTCTGGGATCCACATGACAGAAGGAGAAAACTGACTCCAGTAAGCTATTATCTAGCCTTCAAGCACATGCTATAGCATAAATGTACCCCTTCCTCATGTGCCGCACACATATAAACACATAGGTACAAGGTAATTGTGACAACATTTGGAAAAATCCAGACTATAGAGGGAAGCATTGTGGGGTTATCAAGAAATCAGGCACTAGGGAAACTCCCAGGAATCCACAAGGATGACCCCAGCTATGAATCTAAGCAGTATTGGAGAGAGCACCTTAACTGCCCTTCCCCTGTTATCAGATTATCATAGAACCTTCACCAAGTAACTGAGAGAAGCAGATGCAAAGACCCACAGCTAAGCATGGGGCTGACCTCTTGGAGTCCAGTCATAGAGAGGGAGGAGTGATATTATCAGCAACAGGACCAAGACCATGATGGGGATACTCATAGAAACAGCTGGTTCAAGCTTATAGAAAAAAAAGAATAATTATATCAATTGGTAGTTCTGTTAATACCATATGTAATAACGCAACTTTGGAGCTTTAAATGGGATACAGTGGGGATTTTTACACAACAAAAGTTAGTAATTATTACAAATCAAGACAAATATGCATATTTTCCCCCACAGTCACAGTTGTTAAATGTTTACTAGAACACCAACATAAACCCTTTAGTTTGAGTCTGTCATCAAGCTAAAGGAATGATTGTTATTGCCCCATTTTACTGATGTGATTACACAGCAAAATGTTTCCCCTTCTAATTTGTGTATGCCTTAGGTTTACACTTTGTAGGTGCTGGAGACAACTCAAAGAATGTTAAGCTTTTCATCCATAGTAAGTATAACCATAAACAACAACAGAGAAAAGAAAGTAAAGAATTCAGGAGGGATGTGTGAAGTAAAGAGTTGCATCAAGCAAGGGCACGATATATTTGCCAATTGTTTCCTCTGCCTGCCATGTCGGGACAGTTCGTACTTATTCTGCTGTACAAGATCAAAATGAGAATGTAAAGCTATTGTTATTTTCTGTGGTGCATGATCATCACTCCTGGTTATTTTCTTATAACTTTGCTGTATCGAGTATGAAATCTGAGTACGTGGAATTATAACCAGAGCAGGTTACTCAAGCTCCCTGTTGAACCTAATGTTATCTCCTTGTCCCGATGCTTGCATTGAGTTTGTAATAAGAAACTCTGGTAACTTCCAAAGACAGAGTTTTATGTTTTCTCAAACTTTTATCACTATGCAGAGGTTCTTTTAATGGGATTGCAATCTGAGAAGACAAGATTGGATCACAAATGTTGTAAATGGAGGTTAGGGCATGTGTTTTACTTAAATGGAGTTTATGGTTTGATACCTAGAAATAGGGGAAAGGCCATATAACTAAGCTGAATACCTGAGTAATTGCATATTTACTCAGGAAAAAAAACTGTTTTGTTTTGTCTTCTGGACAAACTGGCCTAGAACTCCTTTGAAATCAAGGTGTTTTTGAATTCTTCATAATTCTCATCCTTCAGCCTCATGAGTGCACTCTTTTTTTTCCATTCCAGAGAGTAATTTGAATCAGAAAATAGGCAAGGGAATATGAGTGATTGAAGACTGACATGCCCTTTGCCCTAAGACACATGACAGTTAATTTTATTAAGCATGAAGAATCTAATCTTATGAAGGTATCGTTGTGGAAAATAGGTGCCACACTTTAGGTAGAAGACTATAGAAATAAAGCAAATGTTCTATCCTGGTTAGTTTTGGTTGCTGATTTTTTGTATGTTTGCATTTGGTTTTTGTTTTTTTTTCCCCATTTGATACAAGCTAGACTACTCTGAGAAAAGGGAATCCCAAAATAGAAATTACCCACAGTAGACTTGGTTCTAGGCAAGTCCTCATGTGTTTCCTGATTAATATTGATTTGCGTAGGTTCAGCCGACTGTGAGCATTCCCCGGAAGGTGATCCTGAATGGGATACAAAATCTGGTCCATTCCCAGGCAGGTGGTTCTGAATGGGGTACAAAAACATGTCGAAAAAGCCATGGAAAGAGGCTACTCAGTAGTGCTCCTCCATGGTTTCTACTTCAGTTTCTTCCTCCAGGTTCCTGCCTCTTACTTTCCTGTTGTTGTACCAAAGGCTGAAAGATAAGATACTCACCCCAAAGTTGCTTCTGGCCATGATGATTATCACACCAATAGAAGTCCTAACTAAGACAGTAACCAAGTCCTTTCAAAAGTAATCATTATTATTTAGTCAATAATTCATTAAAGAATCAATTCACTGATGAAGTTAACATCCTCATAATCTAAGAACCTCTCAATACTACTTCAAGCTGTGACTCCATTTTCAACACATGAATTTTTTGTGGAAAGATGTCACATCCTATCCAACATTGCCTATATTCAAAATGAATCATCTTTGATGTTGAATTAATATATATCCATTCCCCACAGTAATATACTTTGTGATGTTTTATTTTGCTTTTTAGTGTATAGATTAACCAATGTGTATTTCATTCTGAGGTTTTTATTCCTCACTGTGTTTGGGAGCACTTGCACCAGGATTCCTGTGATATTAGAAACAATGTAAAATGTGGCAGGTCAATTTGAGCCTGTTTTATTATGAGTCAGACTTAAAAGAGCCAAGATTCTAATTGGAGAGGAGGGGAGCTTTGGATTTTATGCTGATTATTGTTTAATATTTCTGGATGGCAGGGAAGCTTATCTATTAGGAGTCCTTGGTTAGCTAGTTTCAGAGTCAATGCCTCCCCCTCCAATTCTAACTGCTAATTCATGTGTAAATACTAGTCCACCTCAAGAAGAGGCAATGGATGTTATCTGGTGTAATGTGCCTGATAGGTGGTGAACTAAACTCTATAGTATGTTCAAAGATCAACTGTGGTTCAGTCTGTATTACTGAATTTTCCTCCTCTATTAAGAGAAAAGAAAAACAGCTGAGACTGAATTGTATGGTACATTGGCTTCTCATAATTTGCCATTATATCTTTCTGTCAGCATTATTTCCCTTGGTCTATCATTTGCAGCAAACAGATTAGTAAACACCATTAGCCAGAGTCTAGTAACTACAATCAAATTATCTTTGACCAGAGAAATAACCACACCAGAGATCATTTACTACTAATGTGATCTAACTGTTCTTCTAAAGAGAAAGCCTTAGTTATAATTACGGAATTACCAAGAATACCCCAAATAGATTTATGAGCACCAACAACATCTCATAAAAAGTCATACCATTTCATTAAAAATAGTATAGTATTTGGAAAACAGGATTCTCTATGCCAAGAAAACAGACCCTGAAGTTAAGTGGTTAGCAGGGTCAACATCAGTTTGGAAGCCCAGTATTCTATGTGGATACCCACATGTTCTGAGTATGATGGAGTCCCTAAACTCTGAAGATGTATTTCAAGGATGAAAATTTGATCTTATATCCTCCTTCTTTCTTACGTATTTCAGAACACAATGTCCACTTCATCAGAAATAACTAAAAAATAATAAAGTTCCCCAATATAAATATGCATCAGACAGAATTCAGAATTTTCCATCCCTTATACAACTTCAAATGAGATTCCTCCAAAAGTCTATTCCAGCACATTTTAATAAGTAGGTAGATTAGAAGGCAGTCATTCATGTTTCAGAAAACAGTGCTATACTGGGGAAAGTACTTACAAAAATCAGGTCTAAATAGAAGTAAGCAAATAATATATTTTTAAAAAGCAACATTTGGGGCTAAGAATGTAGTTATTAGTCACTTTATATGCAGTATTTAACTACATAATTAAAGATTAAGAGTTAGAAACTAATTGAATAATGTATATTAAAAATAATTTTCTACTCCAAATAATGTTAGTTGCTTACATGGAAGGGAAGGGCTTTAGGATGAACCAATTACTTGTCCTTTAGGCTTTTGAGATAAAATAATACTTTTTAACAATTTTATTTTCTCTGAAATAAGTGAACTGAAAGATTTTTATACATTTGATTTACAAAAAGTTAATTTTATATTCTAATTTAATGTAGACATGTTCATTATTTCTCTTAACATTATCACTGAGTTAATATTTCAAAATTATTACAGCTCTTGCCTTAACGAATATTACCCTATTGAGTTAATAGATGTGAATTTGGATTAAATTTAGATACAAGGTTAGAGGCAGAATTGATCTTTTGTTAATCTTTTATGTTAACAGTTGTTCAAACAAGTGACAAAAATGTCTATTATCTTGACAACCACTCTTTTCATCACAAATATCTAGACAATGTCTAAAATGGGTTCTCTAATTCTGAGAAGTCTTAAAAACTTCCCATAAACACTAAGAATCTATGAAATTCAGAGGCTGAGAACAGTAATCAGCTGTATACCTTGTTTTTGTGAAGAAATTTTTTGCTTAGTATTCAAATCTCAATTCTCCCAGCTCAGATAACAGAGGTATAATGAGAAAGCAGACATATATTATTACATAATTACATGGGTTTCTGAAAGTTTGCAGTACCGTCTTTCATAATGTTGGCTTTTATACCAAATCTTGCAGATTCAACTTACACTGAAGCACTTGGGATCTTATACTTTGAAAAATCTACCTGTCACTCTTGCTTGTGGCCAATGTGTACACTGAGACAGACATCTGAAAAAGAATATCGGACTTTGTACAATTACTTCATTAACTTATTTGAGATTTCTTATACATATTCTCATCTGCAGGAAAAAGGAGTTATGCATTAATGATGCTTCAGCAACTGCGTACTGCGGTAGTGCAATTGTTTCCACTCTTCCTTGTTTTGTCACAGTTGTGCTCAAGGTTTCCCATTTGCCCAAGTACTATTTTAGCTGTATCACACAAATTTTGATGCGGCGTGCTTTCATTGTTATTAAATTCTAAGTGTTGTGCAGTGTTCCTGGCTTATTGATATGTAACTCAAAATTCAGTTGCAAATAGAAACCATTTTCAAATAGCTGTTACAAAAACTGAAATAATACTATTGCCTTAGCACCTCAAGTATATTGAGTTTAAATAAGGTTTGGGCTGCTGTCTGCAATCCCAAACACTAATCTACCCAGGAGTGTTATGGAACAGTGAACTATAACTTGAAAAGCAAGCCTTGGTAACAATGATTTCTTAGACTAAATGAACATTTTAGAGTTGATGTCTGCCTGTATTGGTAATAACTATTATTATTGAATATAACTGTAGCATATTGAAGCACTAAGAAAAATTCAAGATGCTGATTCTAGTTCTTTCTATAAATATTTTATTTATATAGCTATATGAAGATATCTTAACAGAAAACATATTCCAAAGTTTCTATGCAAGGGTTTTCCTAAGCAAATTTCTCTACCTGAATTTTTTCCGAGGTTCTTGTAAATATATAGTAGGTCACAAACATAAATGGACAGTAGTTGTTTGTGATCTAGGGGCCATTAACCCTGCCCCAGAATTTTCTATTTTAGTTTGAAAGTCTAGTGAGTTGCTGTAACAAGATTTTTAGCAGATAACCTGTTTTTCTGTAACTGGGTATATTATATTGGTCATAGATCTTCTTTCTTATGGAACAAAACTTTATTAGGTAGAAGAGCACCCACAGTACTAAAGTTATTATGAGGAGATAGTAATTACTTTCACTGGCCTTTTAGTAAATCAATGTATCATTCCCCCAATTGTTTATGGTGTAATTCCCTAATTACTTTATCAGATCAAAATTTCATTATATCTTTTAATCTATCATTTCACCAAGAGGCTATGCTGTATTTATATGCTCAAATCAGTTATTTTTATCACTTTGATAAAACACCATGACCATATAAACTTACAAAAGAGAGGGTTTTGCGGCCTTATGGTTCCAAAAGAATAAGTTGATTAGCACAGGTATACATGGTAGCAGGAAACTGAAAGTTTGAATCTTCAACAAATAGGAAGAGACAACAAATGACAAGCAGTTTTGAACTTATAAAATCAAGACTACCATTGCTCATCAGAACACAGACTTCTGAAAGCCACTCTATTGAATGTAGTCTTAATTTATTAAAAAACATCTGGGAAAAATGGATAATGTTTCAGTTAACTCATTTGCTACTGCTGATTGTGTCTTTCTTAAACAATGTCTCATCATCTAGTCTCGGATGCTGTTTAGAACTTGTGTTCCTTTCTCACTTATCCCCCTTTTAGTTGTTGTTGTTGGTTTTGCTTATTTAATTGATCTTATTGAGCTATACATTTTTCTTCTTTCCTGTTCCTTCCTCTCCTCTCCCCTTTTACACTCTCCCTTGACCCCCAAACTCTCAATTTACTCAGGAGTTCTTGTCTTTTCCTCCTTCCTGTGTTGATCCATGTATGTCTCTTTAGGGTCCTCTGTTGTCTAGGTTCTCTGGGGTTGTGAATTGCAGTCTGTTTTTTCTTTGTTTTATGTCTTATGCCCACTTATGAGTGATTATTTGTTATATTTGTCTTTCTGGGTTATCTCATTCAAAATGCTTTATCTAGATCCATCCATTTGCCTGCAATTCAAAATGTCATTTTTTTTTACCACTGTGTAGTACTCCATTGTGTAAATGTACCACATTTTCTTTAAGTGTTCTTTGGTTGAAGGTCTCCTGGTTCTAGCTATTATGAATAATGCTGATATGAACATAGCTGAGCACATGTCCTTATTGTATGAATGAGCATCCTTTGTATATATATTGAAAAGTGGTATTGCTGTGTGTCTTGAGGTAGATTGTTTCCTAATTATCTTAGAAATTTTCATACTGATTTCCAAAGCAGCTGTACAAGTTTGCACTCCCATCAGCAATGGAGGTGTGTTCCCCTTACCCAACATTGTCTCCAGGATAAGCTGTCATCAGTGTTTTTGATCTTGGCCATTCTGACAGGTGCAAGATGGAATCTCAGAGTTGTTTTGCTTAACATTTCTCTGATGGCTAAAGATGTTGAGCAATTCCTTAAGTGTCTTTCCATTTGTGATTTATCTGTTGAGAGTCACTATCATCTAAGGACAGGAATTATATGCAGGTGCTACCATATCCTGCCATGACTCTAGTTTGTTTGCTTTTTAAATTAACATTGTATTAATTATTTGAAAATTGAATGAAACATATTTTGATATTAGGTATTCACACTTTCTCACCCAACTCTTCCTAGATTAATCTTCTTCACCCTTCTGTTCCTATCTACACAACTTCAAGTTTTCTACATTTTCTTTTTAAAATCTATCCAGTCCAACTTCTTTTGTACATCTACTTTTTGGAGTAGGGCCTGTTTTGGAATGTCTTCCAAAACTGGGTCTTCCTTTCCCAACATTTATAAATGTCAATAAGGATAGTGTGCCTGCCTTCCCTCCTCTATGATGGAATTTTCTCACACCTGAGCACTCCATCCATTTGGGAATTAGTAGAGTATTCCATAGACCTTTATCTCTTCACAGTGACCAGTTGAGGGGTTCTCTGTTAAATGACATCTACTACAAGAAATAATAGATTTGATGAGACTAGAGAGATAAATTAATTCATGGATTTAGCAATATGCAATTGAGTAATTTTAATATTATGTACATATTACAGAATAATAGTGATAGATTCTCCACTAGGGATTATGACCTAACAGACCACATATTCTTGGCCTCTTTAACTGTGTTAGTTAGGGGTTCCATCTTAGAGAGTGAGCTTTAGTTCCAAGCAAAAACTAATTGATTACTCCCATTGAGATTCAGGTTACCATTTCAGCAATGAGCATATCCTGCCAAGTCAGTCATTATTTTGGTTTGTAAGGTTCACAGTTGGGTGAGAGAGTTGATAAATTTGTCTTCCTGCATTATGCATAATTCCTTCCAGCATGAGTAAAGCAAGAGATAAGTCATGTAAATGAATACCGGCTTGATATTTCCATGTTCCATGATTCAAGTATTTGGTGTCTTCAGCATACTGTTGGACACCGTTACTTCTAAGGTTCTCTAAACCTTGTATTCCTCATTCTTCTGACCCTATATGAGATTATTGATGTTTCAAATAAATTGATTATTAGAAGTTCATTATCATTTTAAGCTGAAGATAAAATTAGTTCAATATTTTGTTTTAAGTATTAACTAAATGGTGGGCTTTTTCTTTGATAATAGCAAATATATTAAGTATATGATACTAAATGTTTTAAAGATACACATCTTATTTATCTTATATAAAGTGGTAACTAGAATGCAGTCTTACTAGGCCTCTTACAAGATAGGAACTCTGGATCGTCATGTACATAAGCTCAGGTTTATTGTCTTAAGAAGTTTCTTTTCCAATTGCAAGGAAGCCTTGGAGGCAATTATTCAGAGAGCAAATGAATAGAAATGAATGTAATATGAGTGTGCCCCAGAGTTAAAAATGTAAACATCAATATTAACTTGTTTATATTTAGGAGCACAAAAAATGGGGAAATAAAACTAAACCCAGAATAATTTTTCCTGATTAATAACTTTGTTTTTCATGTATGTGTGTGTTGGGGGGTGTTGTTATAATTTTATGCTCATAATTTGATACTTTGTGTGATATATCTTCTACTAGACAATATCAAGATGAATGTTTTCCTCTAAAAATATAATAAGACAGAAAATACACAGAGCTGTATATAAACTTTATCTACCATTCTGAGCATTTGATACCTGTCAATGAAGTTGATTATACAGGGAATATAGCATGGTTTCTTAAAGCAACATTAATTGTCAGTGAGTATTGGCATGTAAATGTTTGTAAGAGAAGTTTAAACTTTCAATGAAAAGGTTATATATTTTACGACTTTTTTTTGGTTTTTTGAGATAGGGTTTCTCTGTAGCTTTGAAGTCTGTCCTGGAACTTGCTCTTGTAGACCAGGCTGGCCTCGAACTCACAGAGATCCACCTGCCTCTGCCACCTGAGTGCTGGGAATAAAGGTGTGTGCCAGCACCGCCCGGCTTAACCTTTCTTTCACAAAGATAAAGATGTTCAACATTTACTCATCTCCAACAAACTTTTCAAAGCAACTTCCAATATTCTGCTTGCCAGAAAATTAAAGTTAAATATTAACAAAGTCTCTCATTTATTTGATAAACTTAAACACAATGCCTTTGGCATATAAGACAGTCTTACTTACTGTAGCTTTTTTTTTAATTCTCTGTAGCTTTGGAGCCTGTCCTGGAACTAGCCCTTGTAGGCCAGGCTGGCCTCAAACTCACAGAGATCTGCCTGCCTCTGCCTCCGAGTGCTGGGATTAAAGGTGTGCACCACCACATTATTTGCATTTATCTATTCAGGTACTTTATGTCTCATAATCAGACCTTAATATTATGGGAATTAGAAACAAGCACTATACATAACTTGTTACATGACTGAAGTTTTTTAACAAGAATTGAGGTGCATCTAAAACCCAGTGCTCCTAAAAGTAAGAACTTTGCAATATTTTATGTAGTTTTATAAGAATATCACATCAACTTTCGTATCTGACTTGGAGGGAAGGGATAGAAATATTAGCAAATGTGTAGCTCATATTCAGTTCCTTATCAGTCAGTTGATAAGGAAATAGCCATATACTTCTCTGATCTCCAGAGTTATTAAAAAATAAAATAAAAATGAGACTTCAAAGTGAACACTTCAAGTTACTTTTTATTGTCCCGAGATAAAATGAAATTCTAAGCATAAATTCAATTCATCTACTACCTAAAATGTAACTCTTGGAATCTCCATTATACAGCTAATAAAATAGTAAAACAGGGAAGCAGACTTGATCAATACAGGAAAGATAAAAGAAAAAGTGACATCAAAGAAAATGTGGACCACAGGCTTTGAAACATACTCTCCCACAGTAAAGCAATAAAAACAAGGGTAGAGGGTTTCAGAACTAACTTCATCAGCTTTCCATAAATTGACTAAAACCATATTGAAATCCAGGAAGCATTGATTAAAAGTTTAGAAAGTACTAAATATTAATAAGAAGAGGGACAATAATTCTGTTCTCCTAAGTTCTGTAATTGCCATGAAAAACAACAGAGCAATTACCACAAATCATGCAAACATTAGTAAACAAAAGGTTTGGGATCCCTCTAATACTGCATTTATGAAGGCTTATACTGTTTTGCATCTCTCTGCTTCCTTTGTAGATCTTTGCTTGACCTGATGCAGAACTTCTTTTCCTTAAGGCTGTATGTGACAATCAATTGTTAACCACAATTGTGAAAGTACATACAGTCTTGAAAATCAATGAGATAAAATGAACCAAAACAAACTTATGAGTAAGTTCTGAAGCATTTACCAGAGAGATCCATAAAATAACCATAAAAGTCTTTGGGAAGCTTTCAAATGTTCCTAATCATTATAAAGATTCCATGCATGGAAATTGCCATGTCCTTGGCTTGCCCTGCATTGTGTTCAAGATTGCAGTAAGGTTCTAAGTTAATCGTTAACTGTTTCATCTGAGGCACTGAAGGCATTATTTGAAGATAAACTTGTAAATTTACTGATGGAATATTAAAGATACTCCTCAGTATGCACATAGAGACATTTGGCCAAACAATGATAAACACAGTGGTTAACATTCTATGGAAGTTTGTCCATTCATTATTTGACCACCAACACAAATAATATGGACATGTATATCTATAAACACTCTGAATAGATGGCCCTTTTTACAAGTGTGTTTTGAACTCTATTTGGTCACCTTGATCAAAATTCAGATCACTGCCATGTTTATTTTAATTTTTCATATTGATATTAGGCAGTTGCATTTATTCAATGTTTTCAGTATCATTTCTACTGTCCAATTCACTTGCATTTTCATATATAGCTGAAACGATAACAGTTTGTTACTGTTCCCAAAGATCTGCTGTTATTCTTATAGGGATTGCAATTGTTATACACCTCATCTGGAGAGACTTGTCTTTGTTTATCAGATCTTCTTATCTATAGGTATGGTTTAGGTTGTTTTTTCATTATTGTTTTGTAAACTCTAGTATATATTATTCACATACTGCCACAAAAGGAAACATAACATTTCTTTGGTCCAATAGTAAATATTATCAATGAACAATCTTTGATAATATAAAAGTATGTATCAATTTGTTCACTGCCATGGTACCGTACTGTGTTTTTAGCTTAATCAGTATTTGAAATAACTTTATCCTAGACTCCTTGAGATTCTTTCATGCAAAAATTTGTGATATTTCTAGTCTCACAATTTTTTACTTATGCTTTCTAGTCTCTTATTTTAAATTGGCTAGAACTGCTCATACGATGTATTCTTGCTACATGTATGCCTTGGCAAATAGAGACTACTGATTCCCTTATGCAAAAGGAGACATTTTGAAAATTTTTTGTTGCATCTAATTTACACAGCTGTCTTGAGAACTTTTGTTGTTGTTTGCTTGTTTATTTGTTTGTTTAAGATTAGCATTCCATTAGAGTTTAACTTGCCTGTTGCTTCTGCCACAACTAAAGGACTGGGGTCTCCCTTGTTGTTAACGATAGAACACAGAAAAGGACAAAAATAGAGAAAGAAATTTACAGTTCTTCTAACTCTGCTCAACCCTTCAGGTGCTCAAAGTTGGAGACATCATCACCAAGTTTTGACATGCATGTTTCACTATAGCACCAAACTTTCATCCAGGTCTTACCTCAAAATTGTTATGAAAATACATTTTTGAAAGCAAAAATAAAGTAGAAGAACAACAAAACTAAGCAAACAAATCCTTGAGAAATTTTCCACACGTTTAAAATTATAGTGTCTTTCCTAACTGTACCTGCTTCAGAATTCTTCAGTAGTTGGAGTTCATATTTAGTCCAAAGATTTCATTTCTTCTAGTAGCAGAAACAGGCTATAGTAAACTTAATTTTATTTCCTAAGTACAAAAAGTCATATAATTATATAAAAATTGCATATAAACCCTGAAGACAAAATCATCAAATGCTGCATAAATTTAACAGAATCAATAGAAAATATTACTCATTTTCTTATATGAAGCTAATATGTTTTGGACAGAAAATTAGAGAAAGGCACTAGTAAAAACAAAGTTTGAGTTTCTACCCAATTTATGAACTGCAGTATTTTTTATGAACCTGTAGCTCATAAGACTGCATATTTTAGTGATTAAAATGAAGAACTAGTTGTTGACTGGAAAATATTATTAATAAATTGTCCTGAATAAGAACACAGCACAAGTTTATAAACAATATAATGCTTTAATTAGTTGAACTATGAACTTGACTTGAGTGACAATATGTAAAATACATTGCTGTTTTTTCCTCTAACTCCTCCCAGATCCACAGATAACAGTTACTAGCTCAGGAGTGTTAAAGTACTTTTCATTATTTTCCTGTTTATCTCCAGTTCTTACAAACTTCTGGCTCTTATAATCTTTATACTTTCTCTTCCATGATGATCCCTGAGCCTTGAGGGTGGGGTGAGAGGTTATAGATGCAGATGGCTCTTTTGTAGCAGAGCACATCCTGATACATTTTATACCCTTCGATCAGTTGTGAACTTTTCTATTAACCACCCTCCACTGCACAAAGACATTTCTGTGATGAAGACTGAGAGTTGTTGTGTTCTACAGAAAGAGAGATACAAAGTTAGAGCAGATTTTGATGCTATGCCATGTAGTGGAAGAGTAAATAGTGATAGTAAATTCATACTTGTGGCTTGTGATGCCCAAAAGCATGGGTTGTTGGTTAGGTTTACTGTCTAAGGCATGCATTTCATCCTATGGACTGGTCCTCAAATCCACTCGGAAAACTGTGCTTACCTCCATTCATTCATGCCACTGTCACATTCATGGGCACATATTGACACTCCAGACATTATTGTAGTTCATGGAATTCATAACAAAACCTGTTCCTAAGAAAGCCAGCAAATAGGGAGGAAACGTGTTTGTGTGTGTGTGTGTGTGTGTATGTTTGTGTGCCTCTGTGTGTGTTTGCCTGTGTATGTGTCTATATTTTTGTGTTGTATTCAAATGGATGAATAAACTACTGAATCCATTTAGCTTTGAGCATATGTTCATGTGTAGAGGACTGACCACTTGAGGTTAGGCATTCTATAAGGAAGTTCATCCCTGAAAGCAATTTCCCCTGTTTCAGCAGCCATTGGCCACTTGGAGCTCTTTAGTAAGGGTGGAAATATCTAGAATCTCCTGTCAACACTGCCATGTCAACTGCTGCCATTATGTTGCTCTTGTTCAGACAATTATATTGGGGCGGTTTGTAGGTTTACTTTTCCTGTCCTGTTTAAAGGACACTGTCTAGCAGCAGGTTTCCTGGACCTCTGGCTCTTATAAAAAAAAATTCCCATCCTCTGCGATTTTACCTGAGTCTTAAATTTATGAGTTGTGCTGCAGATATATTGGTTGGGTCTATGAAGCCCACATTCCTTTCTCCTCTACATTTTCACCAGAAGCTCTTCTATCTGTCTTGAAATTAGTAGTTATCATCTGTTCCAAAAAGAATCTTTATTTTTGTTTTTGGTGTGGAACTGAAGCTATACTCATTTGTGCATATAAAGACAGGTACTTAGAAATATAATTGTCATTGATTTAGAAAAATGGCAGTAGCATGTTCTTTTTGGTGTATGGCCTCTCCAACTATGGATAGTTGGCTCTGTTATCAACACCTCTTGTTGATTCCCTTCTGTCAAGAGGATCTTCAGTACAATTAGGCAGCTGTTAATTATTCCCAAGGGAAAAGTGCTACTGTTTCACAACTGTGGCTATATTTCTGGTATTGCTATTGTTGTGAATCATAGAATTTATAGATGGGTAGGAGTAGAATGATTGCTCCTCTCCTTTGGCAGCTTGCATAGCATCCTTTCCTAAGACCTTTAGTGCTAGTTATCCATCTTGAACACCATCCTATGCCCTACTGTCCTGTCTCTCTCCACCAAAACCTCTCTCCCCACAATTCCCTATTTCTATTCATTTTACCTATTTACTATTGGCCACCACACTGCTGAAGATATTCTTACACTCTCCAGTGACCTCTTTTTAGTTACTTGGACCCTACAGATATTCCATGTTAATTATAAAAATCTAAGGATTGTACACTGAGATACTTGGAGTTTATTTCATGGGTCTTCTCAGGAACTTAGAGCAGAATCAGAGAGCAGGCCAGTCGGCAGTCACTGTACATAGATTCCAAAAGCTTTTTCTCCAGTAGTGATCTTTCACTTCGTTTCTCCATGATCATAGACTTGCTTACAGTTCTTTCTTATCATATAGTTTCTAGATTTACAACAAAATCATTTTCACTGGTTTGCTAAATAACCATGCATCAGTGTTGAAAAAATCGAAAAGTGTGGAAGTCTCTGAAAAGCAAAAATGTGACTGGACGATAGAAGCCAAATGTTAATTTAAGTTTCAATGCCCAGCTCAGGGCTATTTTGGATTTTCCATAGTATGTTCACTCTCCTGTGTTGTACCATATGTTTCAAAAAGTTGGAAGTGTTTTTAATGTATTTTTTCTAAAAGAGTGATGACGTTTAAGATCAACATCTTTAATTTAAGAATTATGCAGTGTATATCCACTAAGATATCATATAATGTCCCTTTAGTAGATGCAATTTTATGACCAAATACATGTATTTTAATACTGAATTTAAAATTAAATGCTTGAATTTAAGCCACTAAATATTAAGGAAGTGGTAAAGAAAAGAAATGAGAAAATAATCTGAGGACTAATTGAACAATTCTTGGGTTATGTGAGAATGGAAAAATTCAACAACAGATAAAGAAATATTGATGAACTTTAAAAGTTGTAGATCTCTAAAGTTGAAATGATGTGAGGACCAGCTTGTAAACAAGAGTGTTTTCATCAGTCTCACTCTACTCTTCCTCTCGCTGTCCCCTCACCCTCTGTCTTTGAATAAATATCTGCAAGTGAAGAAAATGATTTTTTTCATGGAATTTGGAGTTCTTATGAGCATATGAAGTAAGTATATTTATTCAAACTCCTGTTTTCTTTGATACTTAATCTTAGCTATCATTACTGTTATTCTTACTATAAACACACTACAATGGTTATTTATAATTGTCAGTTTGGTTGGCCTGATAAAGCATGGGAGCCTAATGAATCACACTTCAGAACTGTCTGTGCTATAGGGATTATAAGAGTAATAAGGATATGTCCAGAGATGATAATATCATGAGGAGTTTGTCTCCATAAATGGATTAATCATGTGATTGACCCATTATATGATGCCATATTGACAGGTGGTGAAAGATAGTGAGTGCCTGCTTAGCAATGTGGTGCTGGAAGTGTCCCTACATCATAACTTGACCTCTTCCTGAATCCCCTCTTCTTTGCTTCCTGCACATATTTTAATATGCTTGGCCTGAAATGATGGACTGAATTTTTTGAAACTGAGACCTAAAGTAAATAAATAACTATTCTCTTTAGTTGTTCATTTCAGGAATTTAGTCATAGTGAAGAAAATCTGATTAATTCAAACATTAGTAAATAATATTTCTCTTTCTATAAGATACATACATTGAGAATTTTCCACTTTAACTTGCTCTGTGGTAGCTTCATGTTACATATTTCTCTCTGATTAAAATTCACAAAGAGTTGTTAAGTTAAATTTATAAAAAGTAAGGAATGCTTTCTTATGTGATTTTCTATTATTCCCACATTTCAAGAAAAATTTATATGTGACAAGTAAACTATGTTTCATAGCAAAATAAAACTATAATATTTAAGGTATGGAACTAATCTTGTCTTTTAAACTTTCTAGCATATCCTGAAATGGAATAATATACTGAACACCTTTGGAATAATGCACGACTCTTTCAAAATGTTTACTTTCTTATATTTCTCCAAAAGATGGAAAGCAAATTGTGACTTGAAAATGTAGATATTCACTACACAGAAATAGTTCCATATATTTCATACATTCTCATTTATTATTATTGGGGTTTGAGAGTGTCAGAGATCCTTTCAAATTATAAAAAAAAAAAATCCTAGTCATTTAAATTACCAGAAAAGAAGTAAGAGAAAAAAAAAGGCCACACTGTTTTGAAATTACTGGGATTTCCTGGGCCATGCTTCCAGTGTGAACTCTGACTTTTTGAGAGGTCTGGCTACAGAACATTTAAATGGGGTTTGTAAGCAATGTGCTACAACATGCTTTATGGCAACATAGACTGGCTCTGTGCCTAAAAATGGGGCTGTGTGCATGGCTCTCATAGGCAGCAAACAGCTCTGCCATGCTGGGATGGGCAGAGCAAGCAGCAGGGCTATATATATCCTAGTAATGCCTCAGCTTAGATTCTTAAATGCATAGTATTTTAAGAAGCACTTCTGGTCAGAAAATAGTTACAGATACAAAATAAAGAAAAATTCAGATGAAAAAGACCTCTAAATGAGACACAATGTGTTTAAAAAATGTACATAGGCTTGAAGAGAGAAGAAAAAGAATATAGAGTGTTATGAAAAGAAGTAAATGATTCATAAAATACTAAAGTCTTTAAAGGGAGAGAGTACAGACAGTCATAGATTAAAGGGGTAAATATAATAAATAAATATTTAAAAGTAATAGAGTAAGAAAAGCCACATAAAGATGGAAAATACAAAGAGAGTCTGTATTATGCATATTATTGTGTTTTCTTTAAATTTTTTTGACTGTGAAGGAGCTAAGTAACCAACATATATACTTTAAATGTATTTTGTCTTCAAAATATGGGTCTAAGGATATGTTGCTTTGGAAAAGAGGTTCTTCTTTTGTTTCCACAGAAGATGAAAACCTATGGATTGCTTCCAGACTAATGTGGTTTGATGCACCAAGACCTCCTGAAAGGCTGCCATGAACAGCCCCAAATATTACACTGCCCAACAAAAAGCAGGAAGCAGTTTGGAGAGAACTTTGCTCATATTCCCAAATATTGTTTATAAATGTTTGTTTACATTTAAAGAGGATATGCTATAGAGATTTGAATTGGTATTGTTCTTGGTTTATTGATACAAATTTAAGATCAATTTTGTTATATGTATATTTCTGCTCTTGATTAAGGTATTATATTGTTGTAGCTCATTTAAAAATGTAATGTATAATTAAGAAATATCAGTAAATAGAGAGTTATCTATATTAGTCAAGCTTGTAATCTTGTTAGTTAGGTTTTCTAGATGTACAGAGATATATTTCAGTTAGATAATTATTCTTCACACCTGGCTCTCATAGGCTTTCAAAGACTACAGAATATGGAATTTAAAATGTTTTAAGAACTTAGGAGTTTTCATGACAATGAGACACATCTGCTCCTGGCAGTACCAATTACTTCAAGAGGATGATTAGCACTGAAGAGGCTCCTCATGGTGTCTGTTAGCCATTTGGGCAAGAAACTGTTCTTGCCTGGACTGCTTGATGAACTGGACATGTGGGACCCACAGAAAAATTACTGCTAAATTTGCCTAAAGGAGAGACCATCCTTCAGGGTTCCTGCTTCAAGGAAAAGGTCTGCCAGACATTCTGCAGGACACAGAAAGAAAGTAACTGACAAACTGCCAACAGAGGCAAAACAGTTTTTCAACTTTCCATGACAAACTGCCAACAGAGGCAAAACAGTTTTTCAACTTTCCATTTCGTGGAAAAGTCTGCCTGATAGTATGGGCTTGTAGGCTAAAGATGGATTCCCCAATGGTTGAGAAGAACTTTTGGTGACTGCCCAGGCAGCAAGATGTCTCTGTCAATTCTATAATTTTGGAAGTTTCCTATAATGCACTTCTTGTTTACTTAGGTAATATTATATCCTTCTGAATTTTTTGATGGAGTTGAAGAGTAGATAGTAATAATATAGCTTTCCTTATTTATGATAATAGATAAAATAGATATAAATATTGTAAATGTAATTCTTGCTTGATACCTGTTTTGTTATATGTAATTTTGTTATGTTAAAGTTAAAACCTTCCTTTTTATTTAAACAGAAAATGGGAGGTGATGTGGGATTCCCCTCTGTATGCTGTGAATACCATTGGTTAATAAAGGAACTGTTTTGGGGCTATAGCAGAGCTATAGAGGAACAGAGTTGGGTGGAGAAAACTAAACTGAATGCTGAAAGAAAGGAGGCAGAGTTAGAGAGAAGACATGTAGCCCTGCTGGAGTTGGACCGAACTTTACCTGGTAAGCCACAGCCACGTGGCAATACACAGATTAATAGAAATGGGTTAAATTAAGATGTAAGAGTTGAAGAGATGTGGAGAGATTGGGCAGCCTTGTCTTGTTCCTAATTTTACTGTAATAGCTTTTAGCTTCTCTCCACTTAATTTGATGTTGGCTGTCAGCTTGCTATATATTCATTTTATTACATTTAGGTATGTTCCTTGTATCTCTGACCTCTCTAAAACCTTTATCATGAAGGGGTGTCAGATTTTTTCAAATGCTTTTTCAGCATCTAAAAGAAAAAACATATATAGATCTACCTTGACAGGAGAAACAGACAAGATCATCTGAAAAAATTGGGAGCATGGGGAGAAGGGAAGGTGGAAGGGGAAGAGGACGGGAGAACGGGAGGGGTGAGAAGAACTTGAGGCAATAGGATATTGAGAAAGATGAAGGACAGAGATGAGAGCAAGGAAAGAGATAGCTTGATTGAGGGAGCCATTATGGGGTTAGCAAGAAACCTGGCTCTAGAGAAACTCCCAGGAATCCACAGGATGACCCCAGCTAAGACCGTAAGCAATAGAGGTGAGGGGGCCCAATCTAGACTTGCCCTGTAGTCAGACTGATTGATATCTTAACTATTACCATAGAAACTTCATCCAGCAAATGATGGAAACAGAGGCAGACCACTGGACTGAGCTCCCAAAGTCCATTTGAAGAGTGAGAGGAATTAGAATATAAGCCAAGGGTTCAAGACCATGAAGTGTCCAAACACTGAAACAGTCTATCTGAACTAATGGGAGCTCACCAACTCCAGCTGTAATGGGAAGAAAAAGCATAGGACCAAACTAGTGCCTCTGAATGTAATTGACAGTTGCATGGCTGGGGCAGACTGCAGGCCACTGGCAGTAGCACTAGGATTTATCCCTACTTCATGGGCTGGCTTTTTGGGATCCTATTCTCTTTGATTGATACCTTGTTCAGCCTATATATAATAGTGAGGGCCTTGGACCTTCCCCAAAGCAGTGTGCCTTACCCTCTCTGAGGATTGGATGCAGGTAGGGTAGGAGGGTATGTGGAGGGAATGGGAGGAGGGGATGGAGAGGGAACTTGGATTGGTGTGTGCAATGAATAAAGATAATTTGTTTTCATTTTACAAAAAATAAAAATAAAAAATAAATAAAAATAAATAACAAAAAGCAAAAAATCTGTAATTATATCTTTACACCATCCAACCCCTTCTATCTAACTTACTCTCAAACAAATGGTCTCTTTTTATTTATTTTTATTATTAATCATTATTATTATTACACACACATATTTATAATACAAGTTGTTGAGTCTATTTAGTATTGCTTGTGTGCATATTATTTCAGGGCTTACTATTATATTTTAAATATTGAATTAGAAGTCTCATACGTGGAAGATGATAATTTTCCCTCAGTAAGCATTCATTAGCTTCATGTAGTCTTTTGATTAGGGCTATTCCTGTGAGAGTTCCTCTTCCCATGTTAGCGTGTTTATTGATAATGTTATTGTCCAAACAAGGTTTGGACAATCATAACATCAAGTCATGATGAGGAGAATTTCCCTATAATAGAACATCCTATCAAAATTCCTTGTACTTTGGCTATTACAATAATTTTCTTTTTAATATTTTATATAATATATTCTGGTAAGGCTTTTCCCCCTTATATCCATATCCTCTCTGCATCCCCACCTTGAGTAGTTCTATGCCTCCTTGTCCCTCTCTTTCTTTAGAAAAATGAAAAGGCAAGTAAAGCAAACTAAAAGGCAAACAAACCAAAACCAAACAATCCAAGAGAAAGAGAAGAAGAAAAATACAAGTAACACACAGAAAACCCATAATAAAACAAAATCAGAAATCAAATTATGCAACAAAGGGCCAGTAAGACAAAAATGCCCCCTCAAGGCAATAAGAGAAAAGAAGTTCGGGAAAAAATACCCTTAAGTTCATTTTGTGCTGTCCCTCTATGGCATAGGGCCAACACTCAGTGTGGTTAAGGTTAACTATGAAATCCATTGGAGAACACCATATTTCCTCTGCAAGTTAGTGTCAATTACAGATAGCTTCTGGTTTAGGAATATGAGCCCGTGTCTACTTCCCCCTGCCAGTATCTTGCTTGCACTGCACAGACCCTGCTCCATAGTTTCTGAAGTTCATGTATGCATCACTTCTATTTTGTCTGGAAAACACTACTTATTTGGAGTCACCCATGCCCTCAGGCTCTTACAATCTTTCTACCTTTTCTTCCACACAGCTCTTGGAGCCCCGAGAGGAGGGGTTTGATGAAGACATGTTATTTAGGACTGAATATTTCAAAATCTCTTACTCTCTACATTGCCCAGTTGAGGATCTCTGTGCTGGTTTCTCATATACTGCAGAAGAAAGCTTCTTTGGTGATGGCTACCTAAAGCACAGACTTGGGATTATAGGAAAATGTCATCAGGAGTTACTTTGTTAGTACTTCAGCAGAACAATAGTATCTGGTTTTCCCATAGGACCCTGGTCAATCTAGCCTCGGGTTTTTGACTGCCTGAGCAGTGTAGAGGTATGGGATACGTAAATAGCAATGGAATAGATTTCAAATCAAGTTAGGAGTGGTTTGTTACCCTTGTATTTGTGTCTCTATTGCGCCAATATATATTGAGGGCAGGACACCATTGTAGATGAAAGGAATTGTAGCTGTGTTAATGGTTACCTTTCTCCTCTGATAGTAGAAAGAGTATATTCCAATACAATGTACACAGGTCAGCTGCAGTGAAGGCTGTAGTTAGGAAATGGTCCTAAATTTTTGGTTAAATTATATATGTAGTTTCCAGAAATAAGGTCTTATCATTTGTATGTGGAGAGCAACCAATAACCTTGGAAAAATCATTGGTTGTTTTGGGGTTTCCATGGTGCCCCAATTTGCCAGTGATTTAATTAGATGTAACTCATTCCTGGCACTGGAGGTTTCATTCCATGGCAAAAAAAATAATTCTATTGGAGAATTGTCTCCCTACTATTTATTGAGTTCATTTAGCTTCGATAATATATATACATTTTAGGAAGCTTTTACTGTAATAGGTTTCATATGGACACTCAAGTGACCATTGGTGTTAGTTGCCCTTTCCATATTCCTTCCCTTACCCCACTTTCCATTTCTCTCTCCCCATTTAACCTTCCCACAAATTTAAAGAACTAATAAGGAAGCATGAATCCTTTGCTTCTTAGATAACAACCAGCTGCAGTGCAAATGTGACTGTCTATATAATTAGTGCACATATTAATGAAGTACCACATTTTACTTTGTCTTTAAGCAGTGCTATTATCATCTGGATTCTGTACCTCAGTGCCTCTGTCTCTGTTATGATGCTCCATAGGCATCACGAAAAACAACACAATTAAATATTACCCATCTCCTTCTGTATATCCTTATAACAGCTAAAGAATCTGCTATCCTGCTTTGCTTGACTAAAAAAGATGTGCAAAATAGAAATTGTCTCTTCTCCACAATAGAATATTTTACATCAATTCAGTGTCCAGAGGTTTTAGACTATTGTAAACACATGGATTTAATGGTACCCCATTTCATCAGAGATTAAAAAGTCCCTTTTCTCCTTAGTTTTTGAGTAAAAAGGAGTAGTTCCCTTAAGTCATATAAAAATCTTTTCAATACCTGAGTTTTACAGGAGTCTGTGCTAATTGATTAAACCATTTATCTTCAAATAGTAACCATTTGTCACCAAAAATCATTCACAATGCTTCTATATAAATAATCCTATAGTTTCCAATTGTTATTGAGTATAGTTCTCACAAATAATAATGGAAATATCAGTGAGGAATTGTGTTAGCTTATGACAATTTAAATATTTTTAGCTGAACATACTCTATGTTTCAAATACTGAATCAATAAACAGAAATAAAACCCCATTAAAAAGAACTCTTTGGAATTTTAATTTTGATTATAATATTTTGATTACAATAATTATATAATAAATTAAAATATTTTCTGGATATCTTAGAATCTATTTGGCAATGTGATACACTGAAAAGTTTGAGTTTACCTCTGCATAAACACAACAGAGAACATGTTAAAGCGGAAAAATTTCATGCTAAATTTCTCAAGAATACATTCTTAGAAGATAAATATGGTTCTAGAAGTATGCCAATTTCTTAGACATTGCATTATCATATATACTGCTGGTAAGAATGCAATTTGATTCAATTTTCATTGAGGAATATTTGACAATATCTATACTATCTCTACCACATCTTGCAATAATCTATCATTCTTTATGTATGTCACATTTTGCAGTTCAGGTGCTGGGATCTAGGTCAACCACTGTTTGACAAAAAGTCATTTTAAAAATTTTTGTCAAACCAATAAAATGTGTATGGATAGATGGTCAATGAAACTGATTTTTATTTCATTTTTTGACTATTCACTGCCAGGTTTAATCACAATTGCACCAATTGTGTCAACAGTATGAAATTAGTATGGGCTATGTCAAGACAAAGATTAGATTAGGTGTTTTGTGTTTTTATTTCTGAACAAAGAGACATAAAAACAAAACACCTTCTGTCAACAGAGTAATAGCCAAAGAATTAGGACAAACAGAACACAGAAGCCAGTGAAACTGCTACTAGTGGGTATCTTATTATTGCTGTAGGAGCAGTGATTTTGTTCTGTTTTTAATACAGCAAAGCAATGTTTTCAAATAACTCTACTCCAATTTATGCAGTAAATTCCTCAGTATATATAATCACAAATCCTTTTAGCAATGAAAAGTAAGTAGTGAAATATACTTAGAGCTTTCCTCAAAAATAATATACCCAGAGTAACTCAATCCAAAGTAAGACCTTGAAGGATGGACCCCGTGGTAGTTCAGTGAGTGAGGTGCTTGCTGTGCACATGTGGGAAAGCTGAGTCCAATTCCCAGAACCCATGTGAAAAGCTGTGCGCATTAGTGCACATCTGTAACATGATGAGCAAAGCCTCAACAAATAAAATGGAGAGGGAGTTAAAAAGACATCTAATGTCTATACTCTCTCTGTCTCTGTCTCTCTCTGCCTGTCTGTCTGTCTGTCTCTCTCTCTCTCTCTCTCACACACACACACACATAAACTACCTTGAAGACATAAATTATTTTAACACACAAAGACAAAAAATATCTTAAATACTTCAAATTAGTAGGACATCCCATGCAAATTTATGCATTATAGTTTTCTGTAAAATAGATTTCATTTTAGTTGAAATTAAACGTGGATGAGATAATGACAGTAAGATAACTTATATTTTCTTAAAATATGTCCATTATTGTCAACCAGAAGGACCGATATCTGTACTTTGGAATCTACTAGAGAGTTAATTGGAACAAACAAATACTACCCAGAACATTTGTTTGTATTTTAGCTAAAATAAAATATAAAATGCAATGTGGTATGTGGTTTGCTTACACATGGTAGCCTAAATTCAAACCTAAAAATCCCAAGCCTTTAAAGCTAAAGCCATCTGTTAGTCATTAGCCCTTTGACTAGTGACATCTAAGTTCAACTACAAAGTCCAGCCAATAATCATGTAATCTCATTTTGAACTGGCTGCCATTCCTACTAATCTGGAGATCAACTTGGTAACTATTCACATTAAGTTGAATTGAATTAGGAAGAAGTGTAAATGAATAAATATCCAAATTTCAACCTCAATTCTCAAAACAAGAGTTTGATTAAATATAAGTATAACCTCATATGATGTTTAATCATATCACTTGTGACAAATCAGTAGAGAAAAATGTTAATGTAGCAAAGTTCTATTGGGGCTCAGAGTTTGGAAGGTGAAGTCCTTCATGTTGGCTAAGGCATGTTATGTTTATGGCAGTGGCATGAATTCTTAGCAACCCCTACTGAGAAGCAGGGTGTTCTAGTCAGAAGCAGATGTTTACCTATAACTCAAAGATAGTCCCACAGTCATCTACCTCTACCATACACACCTCTGTCCCTAAAGGTTTTACTATAGCCAACAGCATCACCATTACCCCAGATCCTTCCAACTCGACAAATACATGAGCCTGTAAGGGACAGTTTCCATATAACACTATCTAAATATTAAATAGTTTCTTTTTTGTGGTATGTGTGTATTGGGGGTGTATTTGCATTTATGGTTACTGTATTGCAGTTTTGAAAAATCAAATAATAGGCAAAGAAGAGATTTGAAATTGTACTTTAAAATTTGTTGTCAGAAAAAACAAAATTATACAATCTCTATATTCCTTTCCAAAATTTATCGCAAACTTCTTCAAAGCAATACAAAAGAATAAATACACGTATTAGAAAGAGTGAAATATAAGTTATTTTTGTTCTTAGATTACTTCATTGGAGATTCAAGGTAATGTGTCTACAAGACAGGTGGGTCTAATAAACAATATAGCTAAATTTTAAGTTTAACTAATATGTAAAATTAGGATGCTAGGCTACACACCTATAAGGAAATAGAAAATGAATTTGAAATTTAGAAACAGAATCTTATTAATATTAGCAATAAAATTTGCATATATAATTTCTAAAAATAAAGTGTAAAATACTCTAAATGTAGGTAGCACACTCTTTTAATTTAATCCCAGCATTTAGAAAGAGAGGTGGGTAGATCTCTGTGCATTTGGGGTCAGCCCGGTTTACAAAAACAAAACAAACTAAAGCAACTATGATACATTGTCTCTAGTAAAAGTAAGTTTTCTGATACTTGAATTACATTTCTAAGCTAAATAATAAGAGAAGAAGATAGTAAAAATCCATTTTCCAACTTTACAAATAAAAATTAATACAAGATGAAGATAGTGAAAGATAAGACAATATATTATTTTATCTCAGTATATAGGTAGAATAATAATTTTATTATATTGAAAACTATCAAAAACCTTTTGCGGAAAAGGCACTACTTCTGTGAACTCTGTGAGTGATATTGATGAACAATGCTGTGCCAGCAGCAGCAGGCCAGACAATGGATACAGTAACCTGAGACTGCAGAAAGCTTCATGAATAAACATGTTGTCTAACCAGTAAAAGTACAGATAAATAGAATTATAGTATTGACAAAAATATGTAAGATTATTGAAAAATGCAATCTGAAAAATAGGCTTATGTGAATGTACTTACATCATCATTGAAAAATGTTGATATATATGTAAATAATTTCAATTCTGGAAATATAGTTTGAAAGTAGATGCATCATAGATTAAAAAGTGCATTAAAAACTATAAATTGCCTACTTGTAGAAAATGTAAAAATCAAAACTGATCTTATATTGATGAAAGGAAACATTAATGGAAGAAATAAATGATATATAGATCTACAAAATGCTAATTTTATGGTCAATGAATGACACAAAAGATAATGAGAGGATAATACACACAAAGAGAACATTTATATTTGATAAATTAATATTTTCTAAAAATACAAAAAGAACTCTTAAATTCAGGAATAACAAAATAAAAATATAAATATGTTTAAAAATCAGAACAGCCTGAACATTTCTTCAAGTAAATAAACAGTATGCCATACCATCATGTAGTAAGAGAACAAAATTTAAAACAAAAATAAAATATTACATCATACCTATATCAGTGATAAAAGCTGAGCACATAGTCAATATTAAACACTGATGAATATGCAATTGTTGGTTAGAATACAAAGAAAAAGATGCTTTGGAAAACATTTGAAGTTTTTTATATAATTTCACTCATGGTTCAATACAAAATAACACTGATCCCTGACAGTTACTCACATGAGTTAAAAATACATGTACACATACCATAATCATCTTTCTGGGTTTGGGTTACCTCACTCAGGATAGCGTTTTCTATTTCCATCCATTTGCATGCAAACTTCAAGATGTCCTTGTTTTTTACCGCTGAGTAGTATTCTAATGAGTATATAATCCACACTTTCTTGATCCATTCTTCCATTGAGGGGCACCTAGGTTGTTTCCAGGTTCTGCCTATTA